>JASCZW010006695.1:0-85559 GCA_034211315.2 Aedes japonicus
TTTGTGGTGTGGTGCCTCCGGGCCTGGTAGATCGCCTGCTCACTCGACTGCCAGCAGTTGCCGATCCCGATGCCGTCGGTTGATTCGGGACGCCTATCGTAATCGACGGTGTTGTCGACCTGATGACGGAACTGGACCCAGTAGGCGTGATGGTAGTTGCGCCTGGTTACCGAATGCCGGTTGACGCAGGACCCAACTTCAGCCACCACTGGGTAGTGGTCTGAGCTGAGTTCTTGGTACACTACCGGCTGAGCGATGTTGTTCCCCATGTTGGTGAGGAAGATGTCGTTTGTTCAGTGGCCCCGGATCTGCTTCCCCAGGTTTCATGTTTTGCATTCAGGTTGCCGGCGTTGGTGAACTGCCCATGCCTCCGAGTAAGCTTGATGATGTCGTTTCGCAACGTCGTATCTGTCCCGTTGTTTGTACTTTCTTGTTTGGGACAATAGGCCGCGATGATGAGTGGTAGGGCCGACGGTGGATTCGATCTTGACTCCGATGGCTTCGATGAATTTAAGCTGGGAGCTTGGAAGCTATTTGGCAGTTGATATTGGTGCGCAGGAGGACGGCGACTCCCCCTCCGGCGGAAATCTGAAATCTGGGAGAAACACATTGATCTCAGGCTTGAGATGCGTCTCGGTGATGATTGCAATGTCAATGGCTCAATGGCGTTGAGAAAATGAATGAACTCGATATTCTAGCTGTTAAGCGTTCCAGTTGGCTATTTTGAAGATTTCACGGTCCATTGAGAAACGCAATCATGGCTTGAATTTATTCCGAACGGGTTCTGCAGGATCGCTTGATGATGGTGGCCTGAGTCATGGTTGCAACGACTTCTTCCGTTGTTAGTAACGGATCATCGATCGCGTCGGATGTTGCTACCAGAGTACGACCATAGACTATCTCCATAGACTAACTCTAAGACCAGTAGGTCCTATACAAAAACGATTTTTTCTTGGCTCAGTCAGTACTAGAACATCGTCCCAAGCTCGGTCCCAAGCTTGATAATGCCCCCTATATAATGAACTCACATGAACACACTCTCAAACACTCTGTCAAAATCACACAGCAAATCAAAACAAAGGCGCAAATATGTACAGCAAGGTGCTGACTTCAAGGTGTATTTCGGACCAAGGGGTTCTACAACAGTGAACCAATTTCAAATCGCTAGTTACATATTGATTGTTGGTACGACCATAGACTAACTTTAAGACCACTAGGTCCCGAACAAATACGATTTTTTTTCGTGGCTCCAGTCAGTACCTAGCACATCGGTCCCAAGCTTAATAATGCGTCCCTCATAATGAACTCACACGAACACACTCTCAAATATTCTGTCAAAATAACACAGCATATAAAAACAAAAGGCCCAAATATGTACAGCAAGGTGCTGGCTTCAAGGGGTTCTATAACAGTGAAGCAATTTCTAATCGCTAGTTGCATACTGATTGTTTGTACAACGGTTCTGGAGGATCCTTTTGAGATGGCTGGGTTGCTGAAGCTGCGATCCGATGCTGAACAGAAGGCCGACTGTGGACCGAACGTTTTGAGGGCACTTGGTGTGCTGGGATAGTGGAGAAGTTCTCAGTCGTGAGGGCCGGAGGCGGATCAGATCGTCGTCACCGGGTTGGATGTTGGCTGACGATTTTTTACGAACAGGGATCGGATCCGTGGTGTTTGCCGCAATCGACGCAGCGCTTCGCCCTGTGGAAATTTTTGGCCAAACATCAGGCAGTTCTGACACTGATTGACATCACGATGGATCGGTTGGCAGCGGTCCCACTTGCCGACGATGTGGAACAAGGCTCGGATGTTTTGCAAATCTTTCATGCACGTCGAGTTCTTCCTGAAGTGGACCTGGTACAGCTGATCCCGATATCTTCGAGAGATGTCGTGCCAACGCATTTTGTTGATTTGAACCGGTTTAAGCCCATTGGCTCTTAATTCATCGGCCAGTTCCTCCGTTTTCTTCTCCGGAGAGCTACGCGAATCATACAAACAAACCGCTTTTAATTAGAATTTAATTTGAGTTTTCTAGAAGTATTTTAAAATTTTCGTCCTATACTTTAACATGGGAGCTGTCAAATTTAACACCACTCGGTGTTTTCTTCTTTATTCAACCTAGATTCTTTCATAGTTGAGAATGCAAAAACTTATGAAACGCAGCTACATAAAAAAAGAAAACAAAAACAAAATGGAAAAAAAAATCTATAGCAGAAGTCACAAAAACGCAAACAAAAATATTTTTACAAAACTCATTTCGAAAAATAATCATAAACGTACCAGTTCTATTTATTTTTCATTCATTAAGTGCAAGCGCCGGGAGTAAATATGCCCGAGTACCAAACATACCTGGCAGTGATGGACAAAAAGACCTAGACCTAAAAAAGATATTTGAATGAAATCAAATGTTTGCTAGAAACCGGTGACACACAAAGATTAACCATTCCCGCCATGACTACTGTTGCAGCTATTCTTTGTGAGTCACGGTTGTGTAGATGAAAATTGGGGCTAATCTACCTTCTTTTTCCCAGCAGGTCTTCAGTGCTGAACCTTTCAAGGTTCTTCCCAGATTGCAATTACAGCTTGTAGTTTGATGCGGTTTTGGTGAGATCGTTTTTATTTATTTATATTTATATCTTAGGGAACGTCCATTAATTACGTCACGCAGAAATTGACTTTTAACAACCCCCCTCCCCCCCTTGTCACGTTTTTTTGTATGGATCGTCACGTTTTCTCAAACCCCCCCTTCCCCCTCACTGCGTGACATAATTAATGGACCTTCCCTTATCTAATATCAACATAGACAATTATCTGTAAAGGGAAGGTCCATTAATTATGTCACGCAGTAGGGGGGGGAGGAGGGGTTTGGGAAAACGTGACGATCCATACAAAAAAATTTGAAGGTCCTTACAAAAAAACGTGACAAGGGGGGGGGGGGGGGGGGGTGGGTTATAAAAAGTCATTTTTTGCGTGACGTAATTAATGGACGTTCCCAAATCTTTATTGAAATACTCTACAACTTTATTCGAACTTACAAAATTCTTCTTACATGTACAGCAAATATACCAAAATTTGAGCCTGGTCATATCGCTCGCTCATGGTAAATCCTAGACGAGTACCTTTCCAACCACCCAGCTCCTCGTCAACTATGTGAGCATGTAGTGAAATATTATAGATGACATGACATCATTATCTTTCCCTTTTCCTCGTGGTGTCTCTCGATCTTGTCACACAAAGAATTTACGCAAAGCAAATTGTTATCAAAGCAATTTTTTTTAAATTCCAACACGGCATTTGCGACATCGACTTTTATTTGCAACTAATTATTATCGTCCAAACTATGCATTTTTTTTTCTTTATTAAAGAGACTTTTAGCCTCCTGGGCTAGTTCGTCTCTTTCCAAACTGTGCAAAATTTGGGCCAACCATCCAAATGATGGTAGTTTCTAATAAACATTGCAACAATATAGACTTTATAATGTCAAAATCAAAATTAAAACAATACTTTTGCGAGTGCGAGAGTAATGACTACGAGAAAATATTTGAATTGTTTTGAATATGCAACTGCACTTTAGTATAATGAAGTGTGAATAAGCATTTAAGAAAACCAATAACCCTACAAACACGCTCGTCATCATGATTGACATACAAATAAAGACCGGTGCGTGCTGCGTTGCGTCGTCTCAAGAGACAAGACAAACAATAATCTACAGTTGACTGACGACTATAAAAAAAAACTACTAGACAATAAGGTAATCATGACACATAATTGTCATAATTGTAATAATGGTCTACTTTGATTGACGACAAAATAAATAAATAAATAAATAGAGAAGATGGGCGTGGCCCCAGCAATGGCAGTTGCATGCTTAGCTACTCTGACCTGTGATTGAACTGCTATTCATTTCCAAATTACTTTCGACCAGCAAATGGAAAAAGTATTCGTATTCTTTCTTAGCGTTTTAAGCTAATTGCTTTTACCATAAGCTTATTGCTTGCTCTCAACTTTGTGTTCGAAATGCACTTCCACAGTTATTAATTGGGAACCTTTTGATGACACGTACCATTTTTGAATTGCGGTAAGTACAATCATACCAACAGAGATAGTCTGTGATCATACTCTATATGCCCAGGAACTCGAGAAAAATTCCTAGATCAGACTGTGTATCGAATCCAGCCACCTTTGTAGCTGCGCATTTAAATGAGTTAAGGGTAAACAACAAGCAACAATTTACGATGTATTGTTTCAATTAAACTTTGTTTCGGAATGCTTATGGAATTTCAACGAATTTGGACGACTCATAGATGGATTAGGCGATATCGTAACAACATTGGAAATTAACAAGTAGAGTTTTCTTAAACTAGTCCGGTAGTCTTATTTGTAGAAAAACACAGTATTACAATTTTCTGAGTCAAGCATTTTATGTTCACGTTAAGAAATACTACCTAATTATTACATACCATTATTATGTAAATATCTTCTGTCGTATTCTTAAGTAAAAATGGGCGAAATTCAAAAGCAAAGCAAATGGCAATTAACAGCAAACGCGAAAATTCAGCAGAACCTTAAATGGATGTCTTCGTGTTCAGCACTTCGACGGCCTCCTTGCAGGCCTGAACAAACTTGTGATAATCGCCGGAAGAAACGTTGCCGGCGATGTTCCGGGATTGTTCGAAGTAATCGCTGGCCACCATCGGCGGGGACTTCCGTGTGGATGCAATGCGGAACGATTCTTTGGGCTTTGCCTGCCCGTATGACACGCAAGGGCCTTGTTTGACCCAGTTGAACTGAGCCCAGTAGGCGAAGAAATTTCTCAGCAGGGACAGAAAGTTTGTCGGATGATTTAACAATATTGGGGATTTGGCAAAAGCAGTATTGTATGTATTATTGTCTAATACAACCGGACCATCTAGCAGAGAAATAATCGAGGGCAAATACTTTTCCTGCTGCATGTGGAAAAGGACCACCAATATGAGAATATGATGATGGAAGTTTTTCGAAAGATTAGTTTGCTGCTTCCACTCCTTGAGTAGAATGAACAGTTTGCGTGCCATCGGTTGAAGCTGGAAGAAATACTGGATTAGTTCGCTATTCTCGACGACATAGGGACTGGCAAACGTTAGGTCCACTGTTACATCTAATGGTGGGAGGATGTAGATTCTAAGCACTTTGGGTCCTGCGGGAATTTCGCGTAGGACTTCGACTTCGCTGGTGTTCGATTTAGCCCATGCCACGGCCTTCGAGTACGCCACTTTGTCTCTCATATTGGATTTCCATTTAATTCTTAAGTCGAGATCGGACTGCTGATTACCGACTCCAGTAACTCGAGAACCAAAGGGTTCAACGGAAATGTTTGTCAGTAGTGGATCAAGCCTTGCCTTGAGATAGCATCGTACAGTTTCGACAGGCGTGTTGCGTTGGATTTCTGCTCCCGCGAAGCAGAGTTTATCGAGTTCGGATTCTCGAACCTCGAGCAGATACATGGCCGCTTTTGACCATTGAGGTTGTTTTGAATGATTATTGTTAATCTCAAGCGGTTCCTGGCGAAGGTCTGTAATAGTTGAAACAATGCGGTCTGGCAGAACATTACGCATTGTTGCCGCATGCATCTTGGAACCTAGGTGTCGAATCGCATTGACACCCAATGTGGTTTGATGGATTTTGATGAAAGCAATAGCACCATCAAAACGGCAATTTTCCATTCCCATGACGTTGCAGCACGTTCGACAGGTGTAATCGAAAACTAATTTCCATTTGGCAAACGTAGGGCCATGGATGAAAGTATCCGCCGTTGAGGCATCATTACGAACCGGCTTATCTAGGATACAGCTCAGATAGTCGGCTGCTTTGCGCAGCAGTTGGGCCGTTGACTGCTCCATCATTTCATAATTATCGTCATACCGAACCAGAATACTCGTCCCAACCTGTACGTACAGATTGAACATGATGGCCTGTGGGATACAATATTAAGTTGATCTCAACAAGAACAATCATGAATCCTATGTTTTGATTACTCACCAAGCGCTTTGTCCCGTCGTCAAATTCACGATCCCGAACGCCGTGGTGCAAAATGTGCACCATCAGCATGTCTGTGTTCCATAACGTTTTCTGTCCATTCAGCGAGAAGCATACACAGCAAAGAAACGGGGAGCACATTGATTAACATAAACAGGAGAACGCTTTCGATTGGGATAAGCGAATGGAATGCATCTATGTGTTCCTTACCTGACAGCACTGTACCGGATTGAAAAAGTGTAAAATTTCCCGGTCGAATTCGATGTCCCCAAAAACTAAGGATCTTGGGCTGGCGAAGTGCTGCTTCGAACAGGTGTCTTTGATCGCACGCAACAGGTTGTCCACCTCAGAAACAGCGCCCGTGTAGATCCAGTTGACCCGCCGCAAATAGTCTTCCGCTAGATCGTTGAAGCGATGAGCGAACAGTTGCAAATGAAGGTGTGCCATTTCCTGGAGATTATTGTTATATTTCTCAGTAAAATGCACCAGCGATAACGACAGTTAAATACTTATTGATAAAAATCGAAGCGCGCACCGACCACTCTACACAGAGACGTCCTACCAGCCGAACAAATAACGAGTCTTTGATGCCTTCAGCGATTAGAGACGCCGTCCTCGTTAAACCGAATCAGCCCGAAGCGAACGAATAACTCGACGAATAACGACTATGTATCGAGTTAACGAAAGCTCCGATATCGACGCTCGGACGACGCTAGTTTCGAAGAAAGAAAAACATGGTTGGCTTTGATTGAATTTGAATAGCCAGCAATGTCAACGTCTTCATTTTTTTTTATTGCAAACACGTGTGCGCCAACATAAGTAAATGTAACCGAAATATGCATGAATGAATAACAATAGATCATTGCAAGAAATGTATTAACCTCAATTTTTTGACAGTTCAGGGAGCTTGTTTACAAGGTGTTAGAATTTGGACCGCTCAAACGAAATTTTTCAATGACGTTTTCCGGATTCTGTACGATTAGATCCAAACAACGATGTGATTATAAGCACTGGTGTCTGTTTTCCGGCAATTTTACTTCAATCGTAATAAATTTAGAGCACAAAATCTCAAACCGATCTTACCGAAAATATTCTAAGTCCACGTAAACAAGCTCCTGAACTGTCCAAACTGCATTGATGACGCCATCGTGCAATGATCTATACATTGTATCCTTCTCCTATCGCTTTTTTCGAAATTTCCATCACATGTTTGACGCAATCATTGGAAAGCAAAACAAAAAGGGGTAGCCACTTGACCTTGGCATAGTAAAAGCCTAGTTATGTAAAATAAGATATTCGAATGGAGAGCTCATGAAAAGAATTTTTTAAGTTGATATTAATTTTTTTTTATTAATACTGCTCTGAACTTAAAACATGCAATTGTAATGACACATGGTTAATCACGCAATATTAATATTAATGTTAACATTATGATGCAATTTTGTTTTTCATTTCTTACCTGGGTGTTTTATATGGACGAATCCAGGCTGAAAAAAGAAAAAGACACCGAGTGGTGATAAATCTGACAGCTCCCATGTTAAAGTAGAGGGCGAACCATTTTAAAATGCTTCTAAAAAATGCTTCTAAAAATGCCTCTAAAAGCAGTTCGTTGTATGATGGAAGAAAAACCCAGAACTACTCAATAAAGACATTTTCAGCAAAACAAAATTTAAATAAAAGTAATGCCCATATTGTGCCCATATGTTTCTTTCTTGAATTTTTTAGGAGTATTTCAAAATTTTCGTCCTATACTTTATCATGGGAACTTCAGATTTCGGTCGCTACATTGAAAGAAGGCATTCGATTCCAAATGCTATTTATTCTTAACTCCAGTTTTTAAAGCGGAAAGATATTATCAGAACGTCCTATCTTAAGGGTTAGTAAACTACTACAAAAATACAAAGATATAGATAAAGGTGAACGAGAATTCAAATAATTTTAGAAAGCTGTAGAATAATGGTAATTTAATTACATTTGAAATCTGATAGAACAAAAGTGCAAATGTGGTTAAGAGAAGATGTATAATAGATATACAGAAAAACAAAAATAAAAAATAATAATGAAAAATAAATAAATAAATATAATAAGTAGGTTGAAGATAGGAAGGCATAAGTTGGAATTTAAAAGCTGCTGAACGGTGGCTTGGGTTTCTGTGTTAGCAATGATAATGTTAATGCAGAGCCACGCAAAGAAATCACTCTGCTTTGAATCAACAAAATATTTTGTTTGTATTCGTTTCAATTTATAAAAATGTTTCAAATCAAATCAAAATTTAAGGTAGTCACCGCTATGTGATATTAATTTAAGTAATTTTTGATTTATAACAATCACATTTATTTTTTAAAATTATGTTGTTGAAACAATATGTTAATCATACATATTGTTTCAACAACATAATTTTTCGCCCTAAAAAAACTTTCTGTTTCGAATCAACAATATGATTTGTTTGATATCAATAAAAGGTTTCTATTTGTTTCAATTCATAAAAAAGTTTCAAATCAATTCAAAATTTCATTCAAATCAAACCAATAAAATTATTTAAGGTAAAGGGTGTCTACGATGAAATTGCCACACACAAAATTGATTCGCAAAATTTGAGTTTTCATCCAATTGCCATCAAATTTTCAGGGATTAACTAAATAACTTTTTTTTTTTTTACGAATTCATTTATTTGTACAGGCTCAATCGAATCAACTTTACAGAGCCAAGTTTTCATGTTTATATACATCAGTTATCTTAGAACTAAGGTTAAGGGGATAGAACCGATTACTCGCGGTCGTCTCGAGGTTAATAGGAATAACAATTTTAAGGATGGGAAAATTGGGGTGGAAATTTTGAGCAAAGCATAAGGAACAATGGTTTTCTTATATCTAGAACTTCAAATTACATTTTTTTAATTGGATAACTCACTCACACACACAATCACACTCCACACACACACACACACACACACACCACACTCACACACTGGCGCACACATTCCTCACAAATTTAACCTAAACAAGTTAGTTAATCAAACTACAATCTAAGGTTAATGTTAGTCAAAAACACATAAATGAGTTTCATAAACTCCAGATCGCGCGCTGCCAAAATATCTCGAATCGGTACATTGGGTTGTCTACCTCGAGCCCGAAGGGAATCATACAGCCCAGATCTGACTCCACGATGCTCAGCACAAAACCAAATAACGTGATCTGCGTCCTGGTAACCTTGTCCGCATTCACAGAGATTGCTGTCTCCCAGCCCAACACGGAACAAATGAGCGTTTAAAGAATAATGATTGGACATGAGGCGAGACATCACACGAATGAAGTCTCGACCCACATCTAATCCCCTGAACCAACATTTCTTAGACACCTTTGGAGTGATAGAATGTAGCCATCGCCCCAAGTCTCCTCTACTCCATTTATACTGCCAGCTATCGAGTGATATCTGACGAAAAATATGGAAAAATTCGTTGAAGGCGATTTGTCGATCATAAATATCGCCTTCCATAGCGCCCACCCCTTGCAAGCGAGTCCGCTTTCTCATTGTCAGGAATCGAACAATGAGAAGGGACCCACACAAAGGTGATAATAAAAGAACGTGAAGATAAAGCACTTAGAAGACCTCGTATTTTCATAAGAAAATAGGAGGTGTGCTTTACCGGCCTCAAGGAGCGAATAGCCTCTATAGAACTAAGACTATCCGTGAAAATGAAGTATTGATCCGGTGTAAAAGAGGCAACAGTTTCTAAAGAAAAATAAATTGCTGCCAATTCCGCGACAAAAACAGAACAAGGTGCTTGAAGTTTACGAGCGACGCTATAATTTTCATTGAATACACCAAAGCCAGCGGAGTCTTCTATCAAAGACCCGTCTGTGAAAAACGTTTTGGTGGAATCAACTAGGCCAAACTTTGCAGCAAATATCACCGGAGCAATCATAGGACGATGATGCTCTGGGATTCCATGAAGCTCCTGTTTCATGGATAAATCAAAATGAACCGAATTTCCGAAGTCGGAGAAGGAAACACAATTGGGAATATTAAGCGAAGGGCTGACATCCTGTGTTATGTACAAATGATACAAGCTCATGAAGCGGGTTTGAGGATTCAACTCTAGGAGCTTCTCAAAATTTTCGATCACCTGGGGTTCATAACTTCACACCTGGTGAGGAGCCGGAGAGATAACTCTGTAAACCGATCTGAGAGTGGCAACATGCCAGCCAGCACTTCAAGACTCATGGTGTGAGTCGAGTGCATGCAACCTAACGCGATACGAAGACACCGATACTGAATACGTTCCAGTTTAATGATGTGCGACCGAGCCGCTGACTGAAAACAAAAACTACCGTATTCCATAACCGACAAAACCGTTGTCCGGTACAACGTTAGAAGATCTTGCGGATGCGCTCCCCACCAGGTCCCGGTAATTGTGCAGAAAAAATTGACCCTTTGCTGGCATTTTCGCTTCAGGTACTCAATGTGAGATCTCCAGGTGCACTTTGAATCGAACCAGACCCCAAGATATTTAAATGACATGGAATGAGTTATCGGTGTACCCAAAATTTGAAGTTTCGGTTGTGCAGGGTTATGCTTCCTAGAAAAAACTACCAACTCAGTTTTCTCCGTAGAGAATTCGATACCTAGCTCTAGAGCCCAAGTAGACAAATTGTCTAAGGTATCCTGCAAGGGTCCTTGTAGATCGACCCCATTGGGTCCCGTGACAGACACTACGCCGTCATCTGCAAGTTGTCTCAACGTACAGTTGTCACCTAGACAACCGTCAATGTCTTTGACATAAAAATTATATAAAAGAGGGCTTAAACATGATCCCTGGGGAGACCCATGTAGCTAAATCGAAAAGCTGTAGAGTTTCCATGAGAAAAGCTCATATGTTTCTCTGACAGCAAATTGTACAAAAATTGTTCATTAATGGTGAAAAACCACAAGCATGGAGTTTATCTGAGAGAACTTCAACAGATACTGAATCAAAAGCCCCCTTGATATCCAAGAATACAGAAGCCATTTGCTCTTTTTTAGCAAAAGCTAACTGAATATCTGTGGAAAGCAACGCGAGACAGTCGTTCGTTCCCTTACCCCTACGGAAACCATATTGAGTATCTGAAAGCAGGTTATTCGTCTCAACCCATTTGTCCAGACGGAAAAGGATCATTTTCTCCAACAACTTGCGAATGCAAGATAACATCGCGATGGGTCGATAGGAGTTGTGGTCGGACGCGGGCTTACCAGGTTTTTGAATGGCAATAACTCTCACCCGTCTCCAATCATCCGGTACAATGTTGAGTTCCAGACACTGATTAAACAAGTTCAACATGCGCCTCTTCGCGACGTCTGGGAGGTTCTTGAGCAAGTTGAACTTGATCCTGTCAGCTCCTGGAGCCGTATTGCCACACGAAAGGAGTGCGAGAGAGAGTTCTACCATTGAAAAGGGTTGGCTAATCTCATCTATCGAATTCGTTGTTTCGCGAGGAAACATTTGTGCTGGCACAGAATCTGGACAAACTTTTCGCGCGAACTTGAGGATCCATTGGTCCGAGTACTCCTCGTTCTCGTTGTTCGTAATTCTGTTACGCAATCTTCGCGCCGTATTCCAAAGGGTACTCATCGACGTTTCGCGCGATAATCCGTCCACGAATTGTCGCCAGTAACCGCGTTTCTTGGCCTTGATGAGGCTCTTAAATTCTCGTTCGAGAGCCGTGTACCTTTCAAAGTGCTCAGGTGTTCCACGTCTACGAAAAACTTTGAACGCGTCAGACTTTTTGCGGTAAACCTCGGTGCATTGCTGATCCCACCATGGGGAAGGAGGTTTCCTGCGAAATGACGTCCCTGGAACTGGTCGAGTTTGAGCTTGAAGCGCGCTTTCCAAAATCAGGTTGAGAGGAAGTTATATTCCTCCAGCGGTGGAAGCCCTTCTACCGTTGATAAGGCTTCATCTACTGCTGTCTTGAACCTTGTCCAATCGATATTACGAGTTAGATCATACGTGACGTTGATGGATGCCGGTGGAGTGAGCCCGGTGGCAACCGAAATTTTTATAGGCAAATGATCACTACCGTGGGGATCCTGGATCACATTCCACGTGCAGTCCAACGATAATGAATTCGAGCAAAGTGTGAGGTCTAACCTACTACCAAGTGAGGATGGACCAGCCAAGCGTGTAACTTCTCCATTGTTGAGAACTGTCATATTGAAGTTGTCACAGAGGTCATATATCAAAGAAGACCGGTTGTCATCGTACAGTTCTCCCCAGCCTGTACCGTGAGAGTTAAAATCTCCCATGACCAACCGCGGAGCAGGCAGAAC
The DNA here is from genome assembly GCA_034211315.2 of Aedes japonicus. Classification (NCBI taxonomy): domain Eukaryota; kingdom Metazoa; phylum Arthropoda; class Insecta; order Diptera; family Culicidae; genus Aedes; species Aedes japonicus. Next base: position 12,322 of record JASCZW010006695.1, read on the forward strand.
CGAACAAATATCTGAAAGTTGTTTTCGGTTAATTGGTGCTCTAGGAGGAATGTACACGGAAGCAATGCAAAGGCTTTTATTTTTAATAACAGCCTGACATGCGACAACTTCAATACCTGGAATTGGAGGAAAATTCACTCTATAGAAGGAGTAGCACTTTTGATCCCCAAAAGTACTCCTCCTCCACGTGAATCCTCACGATCAAGCCGAATAATGTTGAAATCGTTAATCGGAAGATCGATTTCGGCTGAAAGCCATGTTTCACAAAGAGCAAATGCATCACAACCGATATTGTGAGCTAAAAATTTGAATGATTCCAATTTAGGAATAAGACTTCGACAATTCCACTGCAGAACAGTGATCAAATCCCCGACCTCTTTTGGCAAATTATCCATCGAAGGAAATGATAGCTGCAAGGATGGGCCACTTTAATGTTAATTTCTTCAAAAAAGTTTTCACAGTGGGAAGCATTGCCATAACAATGCTTTTAAGAGGGTCAGACATTTCGAGGTACTTCAAAATACCTTCCACAATATCATCGAACGAGAACAGCCCAGATGAAGGGGGGCTTCTGTTCTTAAAATCGGGGCATCAGGGGATTTAGATGTCCCCGGGAGAGATGGGAAATCCTGTGTGTAGTTGGCACTACGAAAACCAGGAGGATTCGGAATATCCTTCTTTTCTCTGCTCTTTGAATTGGGCATGTTTATTTGAGGCTTCTGTTCAGCTGCTTTCACAGCTCGGATGCGTCTTCGCTTCCGTGGAGCACCTTCTGGAAAACTAAAGATGCCCCTCCTCAACCAAATCCGAATCAGACTCGTCATCTGGAGAGAGGAGCGAAAGGATTTGTATTGGTATCGGGTGGCGAAGCTTTCTTAAGCATTTCTGCAAAGATTGCTTCGAACGTTGTTTTAGCGAACGTTCTAATTTTTCCCCGCGTTGTTTATACGCCGGGCACGACGAGAGCGTGAGGAGGGGTTCCCTTGCAGAAAACACATTTTAGTGTGTTATCTGCACAGGGGCCAGCCTCATGTTTCTCCCCGCAAGTTGAGCAGCGTGTCTTATTGCCGCAATGGGAGGCCGTATGCCCCATCTGCTGGCAGTTTTGGCAAATCATTACCCGGGGTACAAATAACCGCACAGGTAGCCGAAGTTTGTCCAGTTCTAAAAAGTGAGGAAGGGCAGAGCCAGAAAAGGTTACCCGAAACGAGTCTGTGTGGGTAACTTTCTTCTTACCCTCGCTGTGCGATATTTTAACTAATTTTTGTCACTTCCAGTATCTGAACTGGGGGAGCAGAGGGTTCTTGAATCGGCCAACCGCCCGCTTCTTCAAAATTTCAGGGCACAGACTCGCCTCTGTGACCACTCCTACAATCTCCACATCACGAGCTGGAATATAAACTCGATATTCGAGTGTAAAATGCTGGGAAGCAGCAATCTCATTAGCCTGTTTCAGGTTAGAGACGACAACACGGAGTTTATTAAATTTTACTTTCGTGATCTCTGTCACGGCTGAAAATCGCTTCGTCAGATCAGTAGTGATTTGGTACACGTTCAAAGGTTTCATTTTGGGCTGAAAGTAGACAACCCATGGACCGACCGAGTCAATTGGATACGATCGCGGTCGGAAATTTGTTTGTGCCACCCCATCATCGGGTGGCAAAGGCTCTTTTTCATACAAACCGTCCATGTCGAAGAAACCTCTTCCACATGCACGATTTGCCTTACTTGCCAACAATTTAAATCACACACAGACACAAACAAGGAACACACAAATTAAAGCTAAACTCTAGTGGAATGAGGGACGGGGGAAAAAAACTTAACTAATATTACTGATCTTTGCTGCTGCTGCTGCTGCTGCTGCTACTGCTGCTGACGCACCGTATGCGCGAACGTCGCACTTCTATGCGGGGAGCGGGGAGCGGTGCGCTGAAACGATCGCCTTCGGGTGCACTCGCTCAACGCTGTCGGATGACCGTTGGCGGTGTAGTGGTGTATCGCTGGTTAGCGTCACCACGCGGAGATGAAGCGAAAATAAGCGGGAAGATAATTCGCCAGCAAGCACTGCTTGATTTTCCTATTTCACTGGAAAACCACACTGCCTTCTTAGAAAAAAAGACTCACTTTTGCTCTACTCACTGAGGTGAGTATATTTTGAGAAAAAAAACTAGTTATTTCCAAGGTTAGCACTCGAATAAATCTTCCAAATAACGGAGCGCTGGATCGAACGAACTTTCTTCTTTCGCTGAACGAAGTGGGGTGACTAAATAACTATTAAACTTCATTTTACCATTTTACTCGTATTTTATTTACAGTCCATACGCAAATGCCCGCACCTTGGCCTTAACCCCGGCCATAAGATTCTGCACAACCTGTGAATCAACCGTTTTTTGCATGTAAACCCATACTTTCTTCAGGTCGTTTAAGAAGGTGCTGCTTCATAATCGCCCAGTACTTCTCGATGGGGCGGAGCTCCGGAGTGTTGGGAGGGTTGATCATTTTCGGCACGAAATTGACCTTATTGTCCGCATACCACTTCAGCACGTCCTTGGAGTAGTGGCATGAGGCCAAATCCGGCCAGAAGATTGTTGGGACGTTGTGGGCCTTCAGGAGAGGAAGCAGCCGCTTCTGGAGGCACTCTTTTATGTACACCTGTCCGTTTATCGTGTCCTGGGTCACGAAAGGTGCACTCCGCTTCCCGCACGTGCAGATGGCTTGCCAAACCAGGAATTCTTCGCAAATTTGGACATCTTCTGAGTGCGGACATGCTCCGGAACGCTGAACTTATCCTTGGCCGTGAAAAACAGGTTGCCGGGGATCTGTTTGAAGTCGGCCTTCACATATGTTTCGTCGTCCATGATGCAGCATTCAACTTTCGTCAGCATGTTGAGGTACAACTTCCTGGCATGGGTTTTGGCGGACTTGTTCTGCTTCTCGTCGCGATTAGGGGCCTTTTGTACCTTGAACGTTCGAAGCCCAGCCTTAGTTTTGGCCTTCTGGACAAAACTTCGGCTTAGGTGCAGCTTCTTAGCCACATCCCGAACGGAGGCTTTCGGATTTCGGTTGAAGGCCCCAACTACGCGGTTGTGATTTTTGGTGTTGTACGGAATACTTTTTACTTCACTTCTGGGCTTCCGATCGGTGGTCAACCGTTCCTCGAACCGCTTAATCACTCGCGACACCGTGGAATTCGCGATTCCCAACGTTTTATCGATTTAACGATGCGAGAGATCCTTGTTCTCGTGATGAGTGCGCAAGATTTTATCACGCACGAGCTGTTCTTTCGACTCCATTTCCGCGATCACAGGACTTTAAAACTTGCAGGATATGATGCACTATGAACTAAATCCACCCAAATTTTCATTAAATTCTACCCAACGGTTAAAAAGTTAGAGCAATTTCATAGTGTGGCAATTTCATCGTGGACACCCTTTAATCACCGCCATGTGATATTAATTTAAATTTCATCAGTTTTATTGGTCCATATATAAACCAAAATTTTAATTTTAATAATATTTGATTTATAACAATCACATTCATTAGAAGTAAAGTGGTTAGTTTATTGTTTTAACAGAAAAACTGTTGAGTGCACATTTTATATTATTTCTGCCTCTGCTTTTCTAATGTAAACTTAAACAAAGTCAATTATAATTAATAAAACATATTATCATCGAGTTATTCTCTTTGCAGATAACTGGCCTTCCGAATCAGGTTGACATGGGCTACATACAAGCCTAAGAAAAAAAAAAATTAAACAATAAAGCATGACATTCAGCTCTATGAAGCATGAAATTTTCAAATTGAATGGTCTTGTTGTATTAGTTAATCAATGTTTATTATTTCAGCAAATGCGTTTAGTTGGGTTAAGGAACTATTTTGTTTCGAACAATAAAACACGATGTTCAATTCTCGAGTACTTTTTCAAAAGGACGTAAGTCACAAAATGTAAACAAACGCGTTATTCATGGCATTTAAAAAAAAATCATGTTGGTATGTCCATATTTGTTGAACTTTGTGATGGATTATTTCTGAATGTTTTTATTAACTTTTAACAAAACGGTGTAAAATCACTTTTGCACTTTTTGGGAATAATGTTGTCATCACAAGTGGCGTAAAAAGTAACTTGCGAATCATTGTTATACCGTTTGAATGCCCCTTAACGACGCGTTTGTAAATTTCTTTATACTACAAGGTTACAAATTTAGATTATTTTTAGAAAAATTGATTTTTTTAAGCAAAGATATTTTTACAACATTTTGTTGCAGAAAAAAATAATACGTCGTTTTGATAAGTACGACGTATCTGTGTGAAATATGACAAATTGACGTAACATTTTGACGTATCAACATTGTCGTTCACAGACTGACGTATCATTTAGACGCAAGTAACATGCCATATATCATATTGACTTATCAAAAAGACGTATTATCTTTTTCTATTGCAGACCGTTGTAAGAAACGTTTTTCTAAATAAAACTTGAATTTTTACTCCTGGTGTAATTTTTAAGCACAGTGATGTTATATCTTTGACCAATGTATCATTCAGTGGAATTTAATTGGGATAAACATGTCCGGTTTTCAAATAGGAATAAAATATACTCAAAAAGGTTCAATGCTGATTTTATCCTTTTCGTCCAAATGCTACTTACGTCCATTTGAAAAAGTACTCGAGAATTCTATAAAACATGAAGTTTTATTTCAACTCAAAGGTTTTGTTGAATTAGTTCATCAATTTTATTGGTCCATATTGAAACCAAAATTTTAGTTGAATTGATTCCCACTACGTATTTTCTAGCGTGTATCATTGTTTAGCCATTTCAAATTGAAATATATAAATGCGTTTGATTTAACCATGCCTGCAATTAGATCAACCATGGTGGGGCTGATATCAACATGAGGTCTTTCAAATATACCACAAATATTGCAGGTTGTACTATAAACGTAGTAAATTTAACTGAAATTTTATGGTAGTTTTGAACATAGGCATAGTCGGGTAACATCGTAACATGGTAGTTTTTACTACAAGATTTTTTTCAGTATATAGCCATGAATTTGTAGTTGAAGCAGGAGTTGAAATGAACTCGGAAGGTCTTTAAATTAAATGCACGGATTTCTATGATAACACTATTGTTGTTGGAATTGCTTGTAGTCCTTTATAACATTGTACTATTTTAAATATACTTCGAATGTTACAACTAATACAATTTTGCAATAAAATTTCCTGCATTTTTGTGACTGGTAACGAAAAATGTTTTCAATTTTACCGTCTCCATGTTAAAAATAACAACAATGCGTTGTCTTGTTGATAAATGAGCTTCATTCTGATTGAAGCCTGTCATTTTGCCCAAGACAGTGTTAGAAATGTGATTCAGTGCGTAATTTATTCATTTCACTGAGGAAATAAGTGCGGAAAACTTTAACATTGTTGACGCTATTATTGCGTATCCAGACCTTTGTGATGATTTGTATTTATATGTGCTTATTTCAAGTTGAATGTGATGTAACTTTAACATTGTTGACGCAATTATTGTGGATCCAGAGCTGATTGATGATTTGTATTTATATGTGCTTATTTCAAGTTAAATGTGATGTAAAATTTTCTTTCTATTTTGTAGCCCGTGATCATGATCCAGAGCTCCGAAAATTGATCGTTGAAATGTGGCAGTTTAATGAATCAATTTATTCTACCCAAGTAACCATAGGCATTAAGCTTTAGCTCGATAATAGCAGTATATCAGCATAAATGTTGCTTAAAAGTTCTATATTAGCATATGTTAGGCATGCAAGCTTTATATTAGCAGCACAAATGCATTCAAGCTCCAACCAAAACTTAGCATTATCGCCAGCATTATATGCGCATATAAGGCTGTTAAAATTCATTAAAATATTTATCATTTTCACAGCATACATTTAGTGCTAATATAAGGTTATCAAATAATGCTAAGTTTTTCACTTGTTTACAAAAGCATTGAAAAGTAATTTGGAGTCAACAAAAACCTGTATGGACGAGAATAAGTGGAAAAAACTTTGAAAAGTGAAAAACAACTTTAAAAAGTGGAAAAAAAACTAAGATACTTCGAAACTTAACACACATATTGATGATTTGGTTCCAAAAACAACTACATCTCCATTAGCCAGTTTTACGCCTTCAAATTCGTTCGTACGGTTCGATACGGAGATGAAAGCTATAACAATTCTGGAACCGCTTATAGCCAAGCACAGGTACCAAAGGCAGCGGTCCAACGATCATGATGATATCTTGGTCCAAGACGAAGTACAGGAAATTTTTGCAGTATATTATTGAATTTTTCAAAATATTATTTTACGCATACTAATAAACCCGTTCATGACTAATAATATGGATTTACTCTAAGGGGTATATTTATAGCTCATTATTGCATGCATTGTCCCCCTTTATTTTGCTAATACCACCAATAAGAAGAAGCGAAAAAAGAAATAGTTCTTAAAATAAATCGGAAATAGACAGTTGATCAATGTAGCATAATAGCATTAGCAGTGCCAAAAACAGGCTCTCAAAACTGACAGTTATGTTGAGGTGCATTAATGTAGCATTACTAATGCTATTTACGAGCTGTCACTTCTGCACTATATTAGCACGTTATTTCACCTTTCTTAGCATTATATTAGCATTATATCTGAATATAGAGCTTCAAAACATTTAAGAGCGGCTTTATATGCAGATATAATGCTGATATAATGCCACGTTTAGTGGTTAATGGTTACTTGGGATATTTCGATCGGTAAGCACTTATTACTTTTTAATTTCGATGAATACTTATATCATGTTGATAGGTCCTGGTGTAACCATAGACTAACTCTAAGACCAGTAGGCTAAAGCTTAATAAGCTCGGTCCCAAGCGCCCCTAATAATGAACTCACACGAACACACTATCAAATGTTCTGTCAAAATAACACAGCAAATCAAAACAAAGGCGCAAATATGTACAGCAAGGTGCTGACTTCAAGGTGTATTTCGGACCAAGGGTTTCTACAACAGTGAACCAATTTCAAATCGCTAGTTGCATATTGATTTTTGGTGACATTGTCTGCCGATTCAACATCACAGAGACAAATTTGATAGTCAATTTTACCATTATTGGGGGTTAGGATGACTATTGTAGTATAGTGCTTTTGAACCGACTATGATCGTGGGGCAACCCCGGCGTAGTGGTTAACATCCATACCTCTCAAGCCAAAGTCACGAGTTCAAATCTCACCCCCGGACAAGTTACGAAAAAACCCAAAAAGGTATTTGAGTGACTACGACGGCAGATGAGTCAGCCCAGGGCTGAAAATCTCGATAATAAAGTGGAAAAAAATGTTTGCTTTTCTCCTACGGATTAAGAAGTGATCATCAGAAATCATCAGCAAAAAAAATCATAAGCGAAGATACGAACATTTTCGTTAGTTCGAAGTTCGAAGAGCTCGAAAGGTGAGAATAAAGAGTTTGATTTTCTTCTAGTAATTTCAATAAAAACTTCAAAGCGGCAGTGCAGTTCAAGTATGCTACTAAATGAGTTGAAGGTTTGGGAGAATAAACGCTTCCTTCGGCAAGCAAGTAAAGCCGTTGGTACAGGCTCATATGTTGATGAGTGCGACAAGTAGGGCCCAGGTGGTGGAATCTTCTTCCTGGCGACGATGGTTGTCACCACGTGAAGAATTAGGCAGACGGGAAATAATCGAATAAAATAAAAGGATTTGGATCCGATTTAATGGGGTGAACTTGAATCAATACTTTGAACCACCCTAATACGTATAACAAAAAATAAGGAAAGAGGAATCAGTAGAGAAAAAGATCGTCGTGCTTTTGGTTGTTCCATGTAAAACTACACCTTTTATATTTACAGCATTCTTGTAATAGCAGCCTATTTTTTAAATTTATGGCACACAATTTCGGCGCACGTTTCATTTTCATCCCTTTCGAGGGCATTATTAAATTGTCACATTTTATGAAAGCATGAGCTTACATGGAATGGATGTGAATTAGTGGCGATCCACAGCAATCAGTTTTAGTAATCTCTTCGTAACATTCGGCTATAAAAAAGCTAGTGGCTGCCTGCGACTTTCAAATAGCTCATCGATGGGGATTTGGCGATTGCTATAGGGTGGCAATTAGTTCGCGGCTAAATACTACTTTAGAGCCACCCTATTGCGTAGGAATTCCATTCGACCAGTTTGCTTTCTTTCGGCACGGCTGACGTTGGGTGAACCCTTCAGGAAACGTTAATAACTTTTACAACCGAAAAAAGATGTTCCTTGCAGCCATAAAATCCCTTTCTATAGTTTCAAGTCCTTTTGAAGCCTGCAGCTTGTTGCTGCGTGCTACAAACTTACGCATATATAATTTATGTTATTTTCTTAATTATATTATGGTTATACGTTAGGATGTTGCTGATGTAGTAAATCCGGAGGGAATATTCCTTGTGAAAGATGTATAATTACGGTGAATCAGGGGTTCGTTCGGTTCATAGAGTGATTAAAGGACTGGCGGGAAATGATCAACCTGATTCGTTTACTCGGTCACAGGATTAAAAATGACCGACAACCATAACCAACCAAAGAGCGTAGGATTGAATTCATTGGCTTGCTCTCAAATGGATACAGTAAGCTGAAACTGGAGGGTCATTCTGGAAAGCTTCATATTCTTTTGATACCGTCATCTCATAAATAATGGTCTTAAGAAGACAACGTCATCCCAGACTTTTGGGCCCCTTTCAGTGCCGGTCCATAGTTCGGTTGACGAAGAGAATGTGAGAGTCTGCGGGATATGGGAATCTATTTATCTGTCGGTAAAGTGTTACATCTGCGTTTTCCCTCACATTTAAAGTCTGCAACACAAAAGGAACCAGGACAATGTCAAAGCCCATCTAGAAAAAAATATCACTCTGATAGATGTCATGAAGAATCATGCAGCAAAAGTCGTGGAACTGACCTCAAACAATTTCGCCTACCTTGGCTTGGGTTTCGTTCGCATTATTTTACCTGCGAAGGGCCACTCGAGTCCTTTGTAGTTCGATTCCAATTTATTTGCCATTGAGAAGATTTTTCCGAAACTTCATGCTACAGCTTTCTGCGTCCAAATGCGTTATTCTTTTCTATTTAAGTTTAGAACGAAAGAAGAAAAAAAACGGGAAGAAGCACTGAATGCAGTTTGAAGAGGGTCGTATATTTATCTTCTGGCCCGGTGCGAGTCATTTGCAAAGGTCCTTCTGGGTAGGTGGTAGATAGGTGCATATGAGTTCAATTTGTTCGGGTAGGAGCTCGCCCGAAGGAATGTGATCCGCCGTTGTGGCAAATTTTGGGTAAACTCAGCAAGAGGCCACTTGAGTTGAGTCCCAATGGAAAATGGGATTCTGAAGAAGTGCGCTGATTGCAATCTTTGTTGTTTATCTTGCTTTCGTTTGATTTATGAGCTACTGTGTGATATTTATCAGCTGAATTTCATGTGTACAAACGTTGTAACGGCGTTTCATTAGCATTTGCCCTCATACGAATGTAAGCATTTATTACATTCTAATAGAAACTAAAAAGGGACAACCGTAGTTGACAATCTGTTCTTACATCGTCATCAAATTTCTATTAGATTGGATATGTAGTCAAAATTTTTTTTTTTCTGACAATTGTCTTGGCATATGTCTTACAGCCCTATTATGCGTGGCGGAGATGAGTTTGAGCATCAATTGTATAGAATAAACAAATGATGATTGGAACTCATATACATACATCCTTAATGTGTAAAAACTGTTGATCCAAGTATAAAGAAATACCGGCGCCGGCACCGCCAGAATGCACGTCAAATAAGGAAGGAGTAGGAATATGTTGACGTGATAATCACTTTATTGTAAGCTTAGAGCACCTCTGCAGTTGCACGAGATCACTGGGATGTGTAATTAAGATTGGACTCGGAAAAAATGCGACACTTTGTAGTGGGTGTAACTTTTTATCGCGTGGGTAAACACTAATGAAATTTTGGGTAATACCAGCTTAGAGTGTTATGTTTATGTGTGCAAAATTATTTCAGTTAGTTTTCAAGATGCATTCGTAACAAGAAGAGCTACGCCAGCAAATCTTGGGCGCGGTGATCGATAATCCTGGTCCGTCGCACAGATGGATCGGAAAAATGCTTGGAATCCATCATTTAACCATGTCTCGCGTTGTGAAGATGTTCCAGGAGACCAAGACCATCCAGCGGCGCGCTGGAAGTGGCCGAAAACCGAAAACGGAATACCCAGAGAAGGCGCGGAAGATAAGGCAGTACTTTAAGAATAACCCGAACCTTTCCACCCGAGACGTGGCAAAAAGGTCAGAGTGCTCGACACTGAAGAAGTCTGTAAGTAGCAGACGAAATAGGCCTATCTGTCAAAAGATAAGCTCATAGTAGAATTAAAAGGAATTTGCTCGCGTTTATTAGCGAAAATTTGAAAAAGTGTTTCAAGGTTTTATTTTTTATTTTTTTAAAAGTGATTAAATAAAGTGTTAATTTTAAATTCTCCTAGTTTCCCAATCACAATCGTTCTACTAATACGCCCAAAAAAGTTTTTTTTTTTAAATAGTGTTTAAAAAAAGTGAAAGTGAGAGAAAGATGGACAAATTTACCATTAACCATAAACGGGCAGATTTATCGAGAGGAATGCTTGCTGCCCTTCCTCCGCTCTCACCGTGGTCCCACGCTGTTCTGGTCTGATCTCGCTTCGTGCCATTACGCCACGCCTGTAATGGATTGGTACGAAGCGAAGGGCGTTAATGTGGCCCCGAAGGAGGCGAACCCAACAAATACATCAGAACTTCGTCCGATCGAAAAGTTTTGGGCGATAATGAAGAAGAAGTTGAAGAAAAGTGGAAAAACATTCAAAACCAATGAAGCTTTGAAGAAAAACTGGGAGAAATTGTGTAAGGCAGATGGACAAAGCTTCGCCCAAGCTCTCATGAGCAGTGTTGGGAGAAATGTACGAGCATTCAGCTTGGGAGAGGAAATTCAATAAATGAATTATGCTGAACCATAGCTGATATATAGTTATTCAATCACTGAGAATTTGAGAAGTATCCGATTTAAAATGAATTTTTGGTGATCATTTTTGTGTGTCTCATTTTTTCCGAGTCCAGTCTTTGAAAGGGTTGGTTTGGCAGTTTGTTTCGTTTTGTCTAGTAAATTATTTGTACATTAGAGCGATTTCTGATTTGGACCGGTTTGTACTAACAGTACAAATAGCCACTTTGAACCAATTTATACCAACAGTAAGGATGCTGTTGGGTCACTCAGAAAGTGTTATAGTGGTTTATCAATCGGAAAACAATACAATTTTTAACAACGCCTGAGACCGATTTGACTCTATTTAAACCACCAGTTAAGATACTATTGGGGCTACTTACAAAGGATTAGTTTCATTGGGAAAACACTTTCAATTTGTACTACATTTGAGAAACTAAGGATTTTTTATTGACGACAGTGGTTTAGTTGTAAAACTTAAAGAAAAATTGTGTGTAAAAAGATTGTTTACTTTGGAACGCACCTGAATAATCGTAAAAAAGAGAGAAATTTCAAATGAAGGGTCGGATCAGCTTCTCACTTGCAGCTTAATTCTGCACAAATGGTTTTCCGAATAGTTGTCGTTTCGAGAATTGGCAAAAAGCGTAAAGTGCACTAAATCAGCAGTTTCCAAGTTTGTTAAAAAGTTTGGAGAAACGAGTTCTCTTGAAGATTTACCGAAACTTGGACGCAAAAAGGGGCATCGGACTAGAAAAAGGAGCTGGCGGCGGTACGCCTTTTGAAATCGCATAAACCATGTTCCGTTCGTGAAATTGCCAAAAAAGTAGACATTAGAGTCGGAACTCTGCAGAATATCAAAAAGCGTAACAATATCAGAACCTACAAAAAGCATAAAAAACATAAATCCGTCAATTCACAGTAAGCTTTTTCAAAAATACGGCTAAGGAGCTTGTATGACGGTCTCCTCCAAAACCCGAACCGGTGTATTTTGATGGACGACGAGAGGTGCGTCAAATTAGATACCAGTAAACTTCCGGGCTGCAACTGTTTAACGCTGAACTGAGGACAGATGATGTGCTATGCATCTGAACCGAAAAATGAGAAAAATATTTTGGTGTGGCAAGCCATTAATTTACTCCAGTGGCTTGAAGAGTTCTTCACATTGCACAACGAGCACAATCAACGTGGAAGATTACAGAAAAGAATGCATAAAAAACGGATTCTACAAAAAATATACGGATCCTCCATTGCACAGTGGGCATGGACTGATGAAAACTAAGGAAAAAATCTGTAACTTTTGTCGCTTTTAAGCGCAGCTTGTAAACAAGGCCATTTCCGTTTGGAAATTGTCTGGGAAATCGAATGAAACTGGTTTCAATCACCGCACGGATATGGTTGTGAAGTTGTAGAGTTTATTTTACCCCACATTCCCTATATTCTTGAATAATTTATAGACATCTTTGCTCGGAGAGGCTCAAGATCAACAAAATAGTGCTAGTCCAATGTTAAATTTCCTGGAAAATCGGATAAAAGCTGTTTCAACTATCGTACGGCTCTGTAAACAAAGATATAGCTGGTTTTACCCCACTTCCCCTTGTATTCTTGAATAGTTTATAGATATCTTTGCTCGGAGTGGCTCAACATCAAACACATAAAGCTTATTCTATGTAAAATTTCCTGATGAATCAAACAGAAGTTATTTAATTTACCACACAGCTCTGTGAACAAAGATAAGGCTGATTTTACCCCACTTCCCTTGATATTATTGAATAATTTATAGATATCTTTGCTCGGCGTCGCTCAAGATCAACAAAATAGGACTGGTCCAATGTGAAATTTTCTGAAAAATCGAGTTGAGGTTGTATAAACCACCGCATGGCTCTGCAAACAAATATATGGCTGATGTTACCCCACTTCCCCTTATATTTTTGAATAATTTATAGATATCTTTGAATGGAGAGGCACAAGATCAACAAAGTAGTGCTAAAACTATGTAAAATTTCTTGGAAAATCGAATAGAAGCTGTTTCAACAACCGCACACCCTGTGAACAAAGATATGACTGATTTTACCCCATCTCCCCTTATATTATTGAATAATTAATAGATATCTTTGCTCGTACTGGCTCAAGATCAACAAAATAGAGCTAGTCCAATGTGAAATTTCCTGAAGAATCAAAAGAAGGTTATTACAACCACCGCATGGCTCTGTGAACGAAGATATGGCTGATTTTACCACACTTTCTCATATATTATTGAATAATTTATAGATATCTTTGCTCGGAGTCACTCAAGATCAACCAAATAAGACTAGTCCTATGTGAAATATCTCGGAAAATTGATTAAAAGTTTTTTCAACTAAGGCATATATGGGGAAGTGGGGTAAAACCAGCCATATCTTCGTTCACAGACCCGTGTAGTAGTTGAAACAGCTTTTGTTTGATTTTCCAAGAAATTTCACATGGGATTAGTACTATTTTGTTGATATTGAGCCTCTCCGAGCAAAGATGTCTATAAATTATTCAAGAATAAAACAGGAAGTGGGGTAAAATAAGCTCTTTAACTCAACAACCATATCCGTGCGGTGATTGAAACCAGTTCCATTCGATTTCTCAGACAATTTCCAAGCGGAAATGGCCTTGTTTACAAGCCGCGCCTAAAAGCGACAAAAAAGACAGATTTTTTCCTTAGTTTTCATCAGTTCTTGCCCACTGTGCATTGCTTTGGCTGGATCTGGCATCAGTTCACTACGCTTCAGCTACATTGGAGATGCTCAAGAAGGAAAAGGTCGATTTTGTCGAAAAATGCCAAAATCCCCCATACTGCTCTGAACTACTTCCTACCGAAAGATACTGGGCAATCATTAAGCGGCATCTTGAGAAAGAAAGGCAGTAAGCTCTGTTGATTGCTCCAAGAAAATTTGATCTGCTGCACAGTGGAAAGTTACGGAGAAAGCTGTGCAGAATCTAATGGGAGGTATCAAGAAAAAAGTCCGAGCTTTCTTCTGAAATGAGGGGTAAATATTCAAACTCACGTGATTTCGAATGTTGGATTTCATTTATAAAAAGTAAACTAATGAATTTGTTCGAAAATAAATATTTTCCTTTAAGAAGCAAGTGTCCACTTTCTTTAATGAACAGTCTTTATTTTACTACTGGAACTAATAGCTGGATCAAGCACCGCGGTTCACCTGCCGCATTGGAAGACTCGAGCTAAGGGGAATCATAAGGGACAGCAAAAGAACCATAACATATGTAGCGCTGGTTTCCTGTAACTCCAAGTCTCCTCTGGCGTTATTAATTCCAACGACCGTATGGAACTCCTATTTATGAGGTATGCTGCGGTTGGAACTGGCTTCGATACAAACGCTCGGCCACACCGTTCGACTGGGCATGTTGTTTGATGAATTATGCCGTATCTTCCAATGAATGCTTCCATCGCCGAGTTAACGTATACAGTACCATTGGCGGAACTCAATAAATACCTTCAACTTTCGCCCGGTCTGCCTCTCAGTCATTAATTTGAAGTTCCTAAACACATCCTTAACGCTGCTATTCGACTGCAAGAAGTATACAAATACGTTGAGACTGGCAGCATCGACGAATGTTAAGAAGTAGTGTCTACCAATAAACGATCATTGTGCACCAAATCTAACAACCCTTCTGGTCGCGTTGTGCAAGAATGAAATGGATAACGAGTTTGTATCCCTGTTGTACATGTCACACAATCTAATAAAACTTCGTTGGTTCAGTTGGTTTGTTTGTTGGTTAAGATGTCCTAGTCTCCTATGAAAGACCCTCGCTTCCGCTAGAGCATTCACCTCGGTCCCAGAAGCAATCACATATCCATCTTCATCACAAAGTTTACAGGAATCTCCAATAAACAGCATCGTCAGTCCCTTTCGGCAAATCTTGCTGACAGATAGGAGATTCGTTTCCAAATCTTGGATATGTAGTACCTCCTGCACTTCAATTGCTTCTTATAAAACTCGAGGTTGTCGCATATTTTTGCTGTATACATGAAACACTGGTTGCTCGCCGTATTACTTCGCTTCTCGTCATGTGAGAGCTAGCTGCCGAGTCGATGAACCATTCGTCTGCGCTATCTTGCCAACAGCCAACATCTCATTCAACGCCTTGCTATTCGGTTTCGAATACGGATCTTGTTTGTGTTTGGATGAGCTGCGGAATGTCCAAGCTAGTGACATTTGAAACACGGTTCGTCCGGTTTGTGTTTGGTCTTCGTGTAAAAACACCGTGACTTCCGGAAGATGCAATAGGCCACTTCATGTCTTGCACACCTTCTCCTAATCCGGCAGCTCCTCCAACTCCGGATCCCATTGCAACGCCACTTCTAGTTGTATTCTTCCTAATGCAGTCTGAACCGCTCCCTCTTGAATTCTATTCGTCTACATCTCCAAATCATGGCATTTCTTCAACGAACATACGTATCTTGAGAAACAGGAGAAATCTTTACTTCAAGCTTTGGCCGCGTGGCCACGTCCTGGGCCCATGAACCACTTGTAAATTAATAAAAGAACGTCTGGGTTTGTTGTAAGCTTGAAGCTGGATTGAAAATTTAGAAAATTTATTCTAAAGATTGTACTCGAAAAAAAATGCAGCAAGCAAGAATGATCACCAAAAATTCATTCTAAGTCGGATATTTTTGACTTTTAACTTTCAGGGAAAAAATAAACATACATTAGCTATGTTTTTGCCAAGTTGGTTTATTCAAGCTCTTCTCCTAGGCTAATTTACCGCATCTTGGACTTAACGCTACCCATCAAATCCAGTGCAACACTTGCGCCATCTTTCTTACACACTTTCATCCACTCTTTCTTCAAATCCTTGAAAAAGACTTCAACTTTTCTGTGTCCCGGAGCTTGCGGAGCGGTACAAAAACAACATCGTTGGCTTCGTACCACTCCATCACCGGTTTCACGTGATGTCACGATACAAGATCCGACCAAAACAGAGTGTCACCTTTGTGGGACCGGAGGAAGGGCAGCATGCGCTTCAGGAGGCATACTTCATTATATATTTGGCCGTTGATGATGCCGATCGTAATGTATGGCTTGCTAAATTTGTCATACCAACAGATCGCCTGCCACACCATGTACTTCTTGGCAAATTTGGCGATCTTCTTCTTCTGAAACTTCTACGGAACATCCAGGTGGGACTTGCTGACGAAAAACTCTAGGCCGTGAATCTGCACTTACGGTACAGCTTCCTGATGCGAGATTTTGCCACTGTATTCAGTTTATCGGTTCGTTTAGTGGTCTTCCTTGCCTTGAAAATATGAAGTCCGACCCGCTTCATTGTCTGCTAGACGAACCGGACGGAAGAACTGGCCTTCTTGGTCACGTCCCTAATCGAATGGTTCGGATTGCGCTTGAAGTAATCCCTCACCTTCCTTGCGTTCATGGGGTCGGTAGTCTTCGCTTTTTCCGCTTCAGCTCGGCGCTGGGTCGTTTGGGTCTTCTGAACGATTTTATCACACGGGATATTGTCGAATGTCGATTCCCAACTGTTTCACGATCCACGTGGACTGGCCTGATTTCCACGACCGCACCGTTTTTGTCAAAGCACTTGCTTGGAAGCAGTTTCGATAGAACCCAATTTTTAGAGGAGGGCGAACCCGGCGTATTGGTTAACATCCATACCTCTCATGCCTAAGTCACGAGTACGAATCTCACCCCCGGAGAAGTTACGAAACTGCCCAAAAGTGGTGTTGGACTGACTACGACGGGAGATGAACCAGCCCGAGGCTGAAAATCTCGATAATCAAGACAAAACAAAAAAAACAATTTTTAGTGGCGATACTCAAACTGTAAATATTTGAATCCTAGAGGGTTTGAGCTCTTTAATGGAATACCTGTAACTAAAAATTAGAAGAAAAATTATTTTCCATTTAATTCCAACTATCTTGACAGATACGCGTATTTCGTCTACAATGTGCAGACTTCTTCAGTGTCTCGTACTAATATAAAAGTCGAGTTATTAGTACGAGACACTGAAGAAGTCCACACATTGTAGACGAAATACGCGTATCTGTCAAGATAAGCAAAGGTAGTTGGAATAAAATGGAAAATACTAATTTTTCTTCTAATTTCTAGTTGTAAATATTGATTTAGATTCATTCACAATTCGCTAATTATCGTAGATGTAATATGTTGACTTACAATTAAGTGGTTTCCTTGCCCACTATTAAGACCTCCTTAACTTCCTTTCTTCAATCACATTTTACTATAAATCCTATAAATTGAAACCAATTTAGTTCGATTATCACTGTCATTTGATTCTAGAACTCACGATTTTGTGTGGTTCGCCCAATGTCCTAGTTCGGTCCAACTACCCTAGCTTTGGGTGTTTTCCTCAAGATTGTATATGTTGCGCTATAAAGACCGTTTATATTATGTTTATCTATCTATCTAACTATTGTTACTTACAGTCTAGGCAACTATCAATATGTAACTAGCGATTTGAAAATGGTTCACTGTTGTAGAACCCCTTGGTCCGAAGTACACCTTAAAACCAGCACCTTGCTGTACATATTTGCGCCTTTATTTTGATTTGCTGTGTTATTTTGACAGAAAATTTGAGAGTGTGTTCGTGTGAGTTCATTATGAGGGGCGCATTTTTAAGCTTGGGACCGAGCTTGGGACCGATGTTCTAGTACTGACTGAGCCAAGAAAAAAATCGTTTTTGCATGGGACCTACTGATCTTAGAGTTAGTCTATGGTCTAGGCCCAACTGGATAGATAATAATGGTCGACCCTTTCTTCGACCTGATACAATTAACCGAACCTGCAGATAAATTATTCCAAGAAAGTATTTACATTTTTTTGTTCTCCACTGAATTCATTAAAACATTTTCATTTTCTACTTACAGGACTTGCAATCAGATTTGGAACGATTTTAATTCTCCTAACTGACCGTCAATTTTCGATACAACTATTAAATTAAGCTTCTCAGCGAAACTGATTTGTGCTTTATTTTTCAACTCTTCTACAATAATGCGATGGAATTTTATTTATGTTTACCAGCTTTCCTACCACTACTACTAAATTCATCGTTTGTTTACTTTTAAATCTATCTCCCACTCGTTCTCCTTTTTAGTATAACGGCGGTACTCACAGTGGTTAGTATGGAGTGTTGCCGGTTAACTTCTGCGGTGTTGCAACAGAAGCCATCTCGATAACCACTTGACAAATTGTGACGAATTGTGACGAATTTTGCACATATAAACACTACACTTTCCACTAGTTTCATTTAAAATTTCATCAATTTTTACCCATGCAATAAAAAGTTATACACAAAAGAATGTGTAGCATTTTTTTCGAGCACAATCTTTAGTGGATTATAACTGGTACAAAACCAGGTTGCTAAGGATAGGATAGTGACCTAGACAGATAACAACGTTATCTCTAAAGAAGTTTGTTGTAAATGCCTGCATTTATTTCATCTTCTCGGATTGTCTCAGTTCTATTGAGGCCCTCCAGTCGATGAAAACAGTGAGGCACTCATCATACTTTCTTTCAAAAATAAGGGAGCAAATGTGTGCGTTGGTAGAAAGATCATTTAAGATTACCTTTGTATGTATCCCCTCACATTGCTCAATTCCAGACAAGGTGGACTCTCTAGCAAAGGTAGGCGCACAAGACAGGAAGACAGGATTTTTGAAAGAAAAATTTCACATGATGAATTTTTCCCAATAGTACGTAAATGTCAACTTTTTCGTCCTGGGGTGGAGTTGGCAGGGCGTTCAAATCATCGAGTGCAGATGCTTTACTGTTTTCGCAACTGATGATTTTTATATATTATGACTTCAAACAATGGTTGACACTTTCTTATGAGTCTTACGGCAAGGAATAAAAGGCAGTTGTTAGTCGGTTGACTGTCGACACTATAAGAGAACGAGTCCCAGCTTGCACCGTTTATTTATTCGTATTCATATCAACAAAATAGTGCTTTGCATTATTACAGTAGCTGATCATTAAGAGGGTCATACACTCAATGATCAACTGATAACGTTGGTGATGCTTAGGTGGATTCATCTCCAGGTGGTGGTCTATCAGCTGTCCACAAACTCTAATCATGTACAAAACAGGTCGTTCAGTGTGAATGAGGCTGAGTGATAGTGACGATTAATGGGAACAGATTTTCGCGATACGATGCTGCATAATCTATTCAACGATTTTAAATCAGCTTACCATACGATCGATCGAGACCAGCTATGGCAGATTATGTTCAAACATGGATTTCTAGGAAAACTGTCGCGGTTGGTCGAAGCTCCGATATATCTAGTGGTTGTTAGCTGACCAAACTTGGCAGCACGCGCCCTTTTGAAATATGCGGCACTGTTCAACCCTGAATCAGAGTGACAGCACTGCCGTCTGTCATGTCGTGAGTATAATTAAAAACAAAAACATAAGAAGAAGATTCACCTACGTTATAACTGGAAAAAACGTGCAAATTATTAAGTTATTAGTTATTAGAACCTATTCATTACTATTAAATCTAAATTACGTGCTAGCTTATCAGGTATTTGAACTTAATCTATATGTTAACCTAAAGCTTATTGAATTTTCACTTAAAATAGTCCTTAAAGCTATCGAGCAAATTTATAGTAGTTGTGCCTAACCTGAATTCTACAATCCTTTGATACCGGTAAGAAAAAGTTATAACTATGACTATTAAATTACTTCGAAACCCTAAAAATAATATTTACAGCTATCGGTGAGTGTCGCAGCGGGCCTCCAATCAAGCCGCTTTCAGATTCCTATAACCCTGCGAGAAAAACATTAGGGGAATTAAACGTAAGTGTTAGTTTCTTACATAACCAAATAACAACAATATAAATAACCTACAGCTATGCTACTTATGCCTATGATTATGCTACTTAAACCTATATTTATGCTCTAAATTTCCATGCAAACGTAAATTGTAAAACTATAGCTGTTGTTATTCTTAAATCCCAAACAGGAATTTATTAATCTCCTATAATAAAGAGCCATAGATTGTAAATTGCTCTGGAGGTTAATTAATTGGAAGAATCCCCCCATCAGTCGGTCGAAGCGAACTTCGACAGTGTTCATCGTCCCAGTCTCAGGGACGATTAAGGGTCCCTACGAATCTCGGAGGGAGTTACACAGTTTAATAAAAACATATAATTGTTTGCGATATCTAATGCACCCGTTAAGTGAACGCTAGATTTGGCAGAAATTAATGAGATATTTCATGTAAATTTAAGCCAGTCAACGCCTGAATTTAGTCTGTTGCATGAAAGTATGAAATTATTGTTGTATGACGTATGAAAGATTGCAAACAATTTCGTTGTTTACACTTCCTTTGGCTTGAAGTAAAACGAGAAAAAAATTTGCGCGCCTGTTAAAATTCATTATTTGTTTACTGTGTATTTAAACTTGCATTGCATGGTGTGATTTGTAGAGTGGAGTGGGGATAGACATGAGAGGTATGATCTTCACGAAGTCCGTTCAACATTTTGGCTGCATTGACGGTCTCGATATCGTAGCACGCAATGCTACGTAGCACGCAACTATGCGCCCTGACCCGACTAACCTTCGATGTTGCAGTGGATTGGGTCTTCAGAGCTCCAACACTGAAAGTATGATGCACTGGCACGATCGGTTGCTGGCTGGGGTTGGCTTTCCACTGTGGCCCACAATAAAAACTCCGATTTTGGACCCGTTTAGCAATCACTACATTTATTTTAACTTATTCAAACAACACTACATTTATTTCGGCAAACATTTAATATATATACTATACTACACTACATAAATTCTTGTGCAAACTACAAATGCTATGGTCTGCCCGGTGACCTTTTCAATACTGTCTATTCTTCGCTAACAGAAACCCGCACTAGATCCAGAGAAGCTGATCTGCTGCGAGAGAAACATGACGTCACGGATACCGACGGTTGATGGTCTAGCGAGCCCGGTCGACATTCTGATCGGTCGAGAGCGTACTCTCTTTAATGCTAATAGATCACTTTCACAAATTCAATTATCCTATTGCTATATTGTTCAGAGCGGTCTCTCATCCCCATCGGTGGCCAGTACACAATGGATAATGAAGAATAGCCCAGACGGATGATGGATGATGAACAATAGCCCAGACGTAAACAAACTGGCTGGCGGCGGTTGCTTGGACGACTATAGTAGTGGCTGGCTGCTGACCAGGGTTGTAGTCGCGCGGGGTCCCGCTTCCGAACACTCACCCACCCTGAAATTGTAGATTTCTGAAACGAAAGAAAGAAGCTTCCTCTTCGACGGGATAGGATGGGATTAGGATTCGGGAGTATTTGATCGTTGAGCGCCAGGCTGGTGAACGGTTTCCGTGCTGCTCAGAATGGGAAGTAGACAGATCCTTTCTACCGGTCGCTTGAGGAATCCGTCCTTAGTTTTTAACGTTACGACTCGTACGACTCCGTCCTCGCCAGGATGCGTCTCCGTAATGCGTCCCATTTTCCAACGTATCGGTGGTAGGTTTTTATCGCAAACGACCACCAATCTGCCAACCTCAATTGCTTTCGCAGGACCCAAGCGTTTAGTGCGTCCTTGGAGTTGGCACAAATACTCCTTGCGCCATCTGTTCCAAAACCCCTGAAATTTATGCTGCAGTTGTTGATAGCGGTCTAATCGGTTTGTAGGTACACTTCTCCAATCAGGTTCAGGTAGATCATGAAGTGATGAACCTATTAGAAAATGACCTGGTGTTAAAGGTTCTAGGTCGTTCGGATCATCGGAGATTGGTGTAATCGGCCGGGAATTAAGGCAAGCTTCGACTTGCACGAGCAGAGTTTGGAAATCTTCTGGCGAAATCGGGTCCTCTCCAACGGCTCTAAGCAGATGATGCTTGGCAGATTTCACGGCCGCCTCCCATAGCCCACCAAAGTGAGGAGCATTCGGTGGGTTGAAGTGCCATTGGATGCCTTCGGTTGTGCAGCATTTAGCTACTGCTTCCTGGTGCTTTTCGTCGTGCAACATCGCGAACAGTTCCTGTAGCCTATTTCGTGCTCCAACAAAATTGGTTCCGTTGTCGCTGAAGATGTCTGAGCATTTGCCTCTCCGCCCTATGAAGCGACGAAGTGCTTGTAAAAAGCGATCAGTGGATAAATCCGAGACAAGCTCTAGATGAACCGCTTTCGTTGCCATGCAAATAAATACAGCTACGTAGGCCTTAACGGCGACACGCCGTGGACCGGTGCGGACAAATACAGGTCCGAAGAAGTCTACACCAGTTTTAGCGAACGGACGAGATACGGTGACTCTGGACGCCGGGAGCTCACCAATGAATTGCTGTATTGACGGTGGTTTTGCTCTGAAGCATTTCAAGCAACGGTGGACAACTTGACGAGCTAGATTTCTTCCTCCTAATGGCCAAAATTTTAGCCTGATGGTGCTTAGTAGAAGCTGCGGTCCTGCATGTAGCAAGATGTGGTGGTAATGCTCCATTATCATCCTGGTTATCCGATGGTAAGCCGGTAAGACTAGCGGGTGTTTGGTACCTTCAGGCTCAGCAGAATAACGCAACCTTCCTCCTACGCGTAGAAGATGATCCTCTGGTAGATATGGATTAAACCACCTGAGCGGTGATTTTCTGGAGACCAGATTTCCTTGAGACAGCGCATTTCGCTCTTCGGAAAACGTTTCCCGTTGAATCAAACGCACTATAGTGTATTCCGCTTGTCGCAATTCCGAAATGGTGAGAAATTCCGTTGGATCAACTTTCGATCGCGTTTGCAAGCATTTTATCAGCCGTTGCCATACAGCAGTGCATGTTATGAGTCTTGTGTAGTTTGGGAACTTGTTGAGATACCAATCATTGAAATCTGCTAACGTGGATGATGTGCCAGCTACAGCAGTACGTCGTGCCTCGATCTGATGATCGTCTTCTGTTGATAACTCTACCGTCACCGGCCAACCACTTTCGTCGTCTACCAACCAGCTTGGACCGTGCCACCAGGAATTATTCTGGAATAGATCTTCCGGTGAAAGTCCCCTTGATATCATGTCAGCAGGGTTGTCAACGCCTGGTACATGTCGCCACTGAAATCCTTCGGTAAGGGTTTGTACCTTTGCTACCCTGTTGCCTACGAAGGTGTTCCAATTGGATGGAGATGCGTGCAACCAACGAATTACGCAGGTTGAATCCGTCCAAAAATAGGCAGCAGCATCGATTTTTATCGATTTTTGCACTTTCTCGAATAACTGCGCTAACAGCAATGCTCTGCAGAGCTCTAATCGTGGAATCGTTTGACATTTTAGTGGTGCCACTTTGGATTTCGAGGTTAATAGCTGAAGGACGACACTTCCTTCCGCATCTTGACTCCGCAGGTAGATGCAACTGCCATATGCTCGCTCGGAAGCATCCGAAAAACAATGTATCTGTACACTGACTGGTCTGGGGATGACTACGCAACGGCTGATACAGATTTGGTTCAATAGCGGAAGTTGTTCGTGGAATTTATGCCAACGCTCACCCACCGTTGGTGGTACGGGCTGATCCCAATTCAGGCCAATACCATCTTCGTTTCGCCATGCCCACAATCGTTGAAGAAAGATCTTGGCAGTGAGGATTGTGGGTCCCAAGAAACCTAGTGGGTCGAATAGACCAGCTATCGTTGACAGAATCTTGCGTTTGGTGAGTGGTTTACTGGTATCGAGCGGAGAAATGTTGAATTGGTATCTGAACTTGTCTGTACAGGGTACCCAAGTAAGTCCTAGCGTTTTGATTGAGGAATCTGGATCCATGTTGATCCCTTCTGCAGTTCGAATCGCAAGTTCTTCCTCCGGAAGTCCTTGCAATGTCGCTGCTTGATTGGAGGTCCACTTCCGAAGCCGAAATCCTCCGCCCTTCAACATTTCTACGAGTTGTTGTCGTAGATCAGTTGCTTCTTCGATGGTATCAGCACCTGTGATCACGTCATCCATATACGTGTCTTCACGAATTGCCTTCGCTGCAAGCGGGAATCGATCTTCTTCCTCCATCGCAAGCTGATGCAGCGTCCTCGTTGCTAGAAACGGTGCTGATTTTGTCCCGTACGTAACTGTGCCAAGCTCGTACATTGTGACCTCTTCGGTAGGATGAGATCGCCAGAGAATACATGTTAGTGGTCTGTCTTCCTTTCGCATGTTTATTTGACGGAACATTTTCTCGATATCAGACACCAGCATGATTTGCCTTATACGGCAGCGTAATATTATGGACCGCAGATCTTCCTGAATAACAGGTCCAACATGTAGCGTATCGTTGAGTGAGATACCCGTAGACGTCGTGCAGGACGCGTCGAAGACAACGCGAACCTTGGTGGTGGTGCTTGCCTCCTTGACCACCGGGTGATGCGGTAAATAGCAGCGCCTTACCGTCTCTTGAGATTCGTCTATTTTCCGCATATGCCCTAATGCGAGATATTCGTCCATGAATGCTGTATACTGTTGCCGTAGACTAACATCCCTTGCTAGTCTTCGCTCCGTGCCTTGGAGACGTCGAAAGGCGATGTCCCTTGATTCGCCCAGCCGTTGAGTTACATCCTCATCCCTTAATATTGGAACAGTATATCTTCCTTCTGCGTCGCGTCGTACTCCTTGAGTGAACAGTGCTTCGCAGCGGGCTTGTTTTGGTGAATAGGCCCGTGGTGACTCGACCTCCTCGCAGGACCAAAATTGCGCCACCATATCTTCCAATTCGCTTGAAGCCGAAACGTTACAAATGATCGGCTGTCGACCCGATAATGGAGTTCCTCCGCAAACTACCCATCCGAATACCGATTCGGTTAGCATTGGTAACTGTTTTCCAAGTGATAACTGACGACCCGTTTCGAAAAATTCGAAGAATGCCTCAATGCCAAACACTAAGTCCACATTCCTCGATACAAAGAATGTTGGATCAGCCAAATCAATGCCGTTTGGAATTTTCCATCCTGTAGTGTTAATGGAAATCGTAGGTAAGTTTGCGGTCACTTTTCGTAATACTAGAAAATTAAGTTCTCGAAAAAAGCTCGAAACCCTCGAACGCACCATTGCTCGGATTCGCTGCTTCACCTTGGTTGCGGATTGACCAATTCCTACGACGGACACGTTAACAGTTTCCCTGGATACCTTCAACCGCTGACTTAATTGCTCTGTGACAAAGTTGCTTTCCGATCCTGAATCCAAAAGAGCTCGCGCTGGATAATGGTTGCCATAATCATCTTCGATAATAACAACCGCTGTTGCTAACAGAGCTTGCGACGAGTAACTACTGCACGATGTAGAAGCCGTGACATTTGTGGCTGCCATGTTTGCCACCTGGGAGGATGAACCATCCATATCTGGCTGATTGGAGGATTCATTACTCGCGGTTCTCGAAGTAGCTGCATTTTTAGCGTCGTCCTTCTCTGGCTTGAAGCAGACTAACGTATGATGACGTCCCTTGCATTTCCGACACACGAATTTCGATCGGCAGTCCCTTGCCTGGTGTCCTTGTTTGAGGCAATTCCGACACAGACCATAACTACGTAGCAGAGCTTCCTTGTCGGACGACGTCATTCGCTGGAAAACCTGGCATTGGAAGAGTAAATGATCTGCCGAACAACTCACGCAGCTCTTCCGAGGTTCCTGAGAGGTGATGAAGCTTGTCTTCACGATCGGCAACCGTTGTTTCACAGAAGAAGATGATGACGCTGGTTTCTGCATTCCCTTGAAGTCTGCTGACCGTTGTGGCAACGATTCCAAAACACCGATACGACGTAACACTGGAAATTTATTTTCGTGAAGTAGCTTTCACGCGTTTCGTAAACATGGATTTTGTACATAGAAAAAATGTTTCGTATATTGTATGAAACATTCATAATGCTTTTTATCTGATGAAATGCTATCATTACACCTTTTTGTAAAATGCACGAAATGAACTTCGTGATGACCAGCCAATCGCTGTTTCTCTTTTATACCGTACTCATGTATGATGGTGTTGCTGCTGGTATGGGCGGAAATAAATTATCTATCCCAAAATAAAAATCACAGAGCTGTCGTGAGCTCTAACTTCATGCTCATTAATCAAAATTGTTCTCACGTGTCAGCGTGGCCTAGTGAGATCAACCACGGATTTAGAATCAGCACTTTTCAAATATTCAGGTTCGAACCCCATGTCAGAAACAATAAAAACAACGCTGGACAATTCCACGTGATTGCGCTTGTTTTTGTCAATTACATTTTGAGTCGATAAAGTAGATCTGTCAGTCCTTCATGCAACCACCAGAGAGACGTTTCTTTTTAATTTGTGAACAAATATTCGTAGCTCTTTGCATTGTTTCCGTACAAAGTACGAATGTTCTTTCTGTGTCAACAAAAGCTTCGTGCTTTTGACAGTTGCGCGTGCAATTAATTACGAATGTATCTTAATAAAAAGAACAAATCAGTTTTGTTGCTGAAAACAACGAATGGATTAGTGAGTATTACTTTCGATTTTGTAATATAAACTAAAATTCCCTTTCAGTGAAGAGAAATTCTGTCAAATCCTTGAGCGTTTCCTGCTCATTGCTTGCAGAAAATTCCTCCCAACCTCGTCTTGTCACCGGATCCAATCGTGAAATGAGAAGATTGACGAACAAGAGATCTTTGTAGTCCACAGGTTGAATGATCTGGTCTAATGTTTGTACAGCCCATTGAAAGCCCTCCACAAGTTTATGCAGATCAGCTACTGACTCCTTAGCCAGAAGAGGTAGATCGAAAAGCGTTTGCACCTGACGCTTCTTCAACTGCTTGTTGTTGCTGTATCGCGAGACAAGCATATCCCAAGCTACTTGATAGTTGGTTCTAGTGATTTGTATTGGATCTATGAGGCCTTTTGGTTCACCTTGAAGACAACCCTTCAAGTAATGAAATTTTTCAACTTCCGGCAGATCTGTTCGAAAGTGGATAAGCGAAGTGAACAGATCGCGAAAACTCAACCACTCATTTATGTCTCCGTTAAACGATTGCAACCGTATCTGCGGTAAGCGGGCGTGATCAAGGTGGTTGACAGCTGTTGAATCTGTAGCTCGAAATGATTGCTCTTGACTTGCAGTCACCTGTAGCTCCTTAAGACTATCCATGAGAAAAGATTTCATTTTGTAAAAACGACTGCTGAAATCCTTTCTCTCCTTATCGAGAGGGTACGTCTCTTCACGGTAGCTGGCGTGCGATTTAATCTCGATTATAGTTTCCTCGATTTTCTCCCTCAATTCATCGAGTCTCTCCAAACGAATGGACATATCCGACGCGACAGCATCTGCCGGTACGTCATCAACGAACTCCCAAATATCGTTGAATGAACTTTGATACTCCCTCAGTTTCGTGATTAACGTCTTCAGGGCCACCGCCCTTCTCTTCGATGACGATGAGGCAGGCATGGTGTTTTAAATTAGAGGTACACAAAGAAAGCGCTATGTAGTATGCAGAGACTGATCCTAGCTTCGGTAGGGCATATACTGTCCAGTGTAAATTACCTGGCAGAAAAAATTGCAGTACGATGCCCAAGTTAGCAAGGATCAATGCTACCGTATCGTTCCAAAATCTAATCGTCAATGATCTCAATTGGTAGCTCGAAGTTCGTGTAGGTTGCGTCAGGAAGAGGATAACATGTATGTAATATCAAGAAAGTCGGGCCACGGCTGGCCATATACTGTTTATCTCACCTGGAGAAACAAACAGCTGTGTAGGCCAACGCCAGAAAAAAAGGTAGAGCTACGTGTTGATTTCCCTCTTATTATTACCGCGAATGGTTCAAAGCGTGATCAATTAATTATCGTCTAAAGCCGACTACAATGCGTCGTAACGCTCGACAGGATCAGGGAGATGCGGGCACAATCAATTGAAGAGGATAATATGAATTTAACGAGTGTATTTCTGAGCCTAGCTCCGCGACATATACTGTTAATTATAGTTTACCTGGTCAGAAAAACTGTTGCGCTGCCTCTTCGATAGTTGTACCTCGTCAGATGATCGGTGCGTGAAGTAATCCAGTGACAACCCAAAACAACGATTCAAACGTGCACCGGGTAGTTTGTAGGCACGTAGTGGTCCTGTCTCACCGTGGTTGTAGTAGGTGTGGTACACAATCACTCGTCACACTCGGATGGGTCCGCAGAACAGGTCAAGGGTATCGAAATGGTGGTATTAGTATCGATTTGTTTTGTCTGAAAGTGCTTACCTGTGAACCAGGAAGTCGTGCAGGTTCAGTATACCACGCAGCGACCGTCAGTTTGGTGTATCCGAAATGATCCAGTCCAGATATCAGATCGGATATCGTGTAGTGTTGCAGATGTGTAGTAATTCTTCGATGCAATAGCGCAGGGCGCGGCTCAGCATCAATGTCAATAGGTATGACGACAGCAATGGCGAACTCCGGCACCAAATTGCTGTTCCAGATTTCCCTCGTTCCGCAATGGCAGAGGTATTAATTGTAGTCTTCGAACAAAGGTGCACAATACCTTGGCGGTTTCTAGTAACACTCGGCGTTCTATCGAAATGGCTTCGTTCCAGTGTCGCCTACTGGAGTCCAAGGATCCGGTTCGAAGGACCAAATGTTGCGCCCTGACCCGACTAACCTTCGATGTTGCAGTGGATTGGGTCTTCAGAGCTCCAACACTGAAAGTAGGATGCACTGGCACGATCGGTTGCTGGCTGGGGTTGGCTTTCCACTGTGGCCCACAATAAAAACTCCGATTTTGGACCCGTTTAGCAATCACTACATTTATTTTAACTTATTCAAACAACACTACATTTATTTCGGCAAACATTTAATATATATACTATACTACACTACATAAATTCTTGTGCAAACTACAAATGCTATGGTCTGCCCGGTGACCTGTTCAATACTGTCTATTCTTCGCTAACAGAAACCCGCACTAGATCCAGAGAAGCTGATCTGCTGCGAGAGAAACATGACGTCACGGATACCGACGGTTGATGGTCTAGCGAGCCCGGTCGACATTCTGATCGGTCGAGAGCGTACTCTCTTTAATGCTAATAGATCACTTTCACAAATTCAATTATCCTATTGCTATATTGTTCAGAGCGGTCTCTCATCCCCATCGGTGGCCAGTACACAATGGATAATGAAGAATAGCCCAGACGGATGATGGATGATGAACAATAGCCCAGACGTAAACAAACTGGCTGGCGGCGGTTGCTTGGACGACTATACTGCCGTTATTAGCATAACTGTCCCATGTATATAGGGAAACCCATAGAACATGGGACAATTATGCGTAGAACGGCAGTATAGTAGTGGCTGGCTGCTGACCAGGGTTGTAGTCGCGCGGGATCCCGCTTCCGAACACATTAGATGAAACATGTATTATACTTAAGGCTAAAGCAAGTAGAACCACGATTGTCAATAATGCACGAGGGAAACAGGCACACAAGATAACGTTGTTAACCCCCCACCACGAGCTTAGATCTACGGTGATGAAATCATGGCTATAGACGAATTCGTGTACCTGTGCTCATGAGATTCTTCTTCCTTTGCTTCGCTTCTGCTTCGGTACATGAATCAGCGTTTTAAATCTTATCTAATTTAATCGCACACTAACGCAGCCAATTCTTGAGAGCATGCTGGAAAATGACGATTTCTTGAAAACATCATTTTTCTTGTCACCGGCCAGGCCAACTGCGTAGCATGCACAGAGGATTCCAAGTAATAGTGCGATTCCAGAAATAGTATCTGAAATCGCCTACTACTTCGAATCAAGGGAAGGAAGACGCATGGGCCTCCCGTACCAAATGCTTCCATATAGAGTATTTAATGTGATAGTTTATATTTTATCGTTAGGAGCATAGATGCTAGAACGATTAGTTTATGCTCCTTTTGCCTGTGGGAGGACTTTTGGCATTTGAACCAAAAGTTTGTAATTTGCCAAGGCAACACCGCCTTATCTCGCTCACTGAAATTGAGATTGAAATTTAAAATTAACAGAATAATGCATTTAGTTATGCGTTGTATAGTAGTCTCATAATACGTAGATGCATTTCGTGCCTTTTGACAACTTTGCTTCTATTGATGTCCAAGCCCATTGATTTAGCCCCTACCGGGGGAAACTTGGTTCTATACCCAATGATTTCATTATCTCCAATCCGCCTAACCAATCGGATGGTTTTGTGATATAGTGGACGGATTATTATAATTTGAGATAACTCAATCTACACCCAAAATACAAAAGCAAGATTGTAATGCAATTTCGCATGATTTGGTTTAATTTCTCGTAATGGATCGTAACTTGGAGAAAAAATGCAACATTGGTCGTGGGCAAAAAAGCAACACATTAATTCGATTAAAAAAATTCAATGTGTGCGTGAGGTTGTGCAGTTGATTAGTAGTAGTAAATTCAATGGCCCACAAAAAAAAGATCTCGATTCGTTATCGAGAATCGAACCGCGACCGTCAGCATGACGGCTCCTTGTGTAACCATCCAGTCACCATCACAAGTTGAGGTGAACGGAATAAAAGCCCTACAGTTGCTTCGGTTGTCGAGGCACTCAACGTTACAACAATGAAGCCAATATCGGTCGCACACCTTACATGGCTTTGTTTATTTCATAAATCGCATGGAGACCTGAGAGGGAGATGGGAGTGTGATGACGAGTGAAAATAAAATAGAACACTTGACAGCGGAATAGCAACAGTGGCAAATGGTAGCGGCGTTCTGTGCCATTGTCTCACCCATATTGAGAAGTTGGTGACGGTTGAACAAAAACCCAACGGTTGCTGCGACTATCGAGGCACTAGGCACACAGCGATAACCGCTTGCACACACTTGCATGGCTTTGTTTATACCATAAAAAGCTTTGTGGATCATGATGGGCAAAATTGCCTTATCAGAATCATGCGGATTTCTCAAGATATGATTGCAAAAACTGCAATTGCATTTTTTGCTACAATTTCAACTTTTGGGTGTAGACTTTTTCCAAATTTGGCAGATTGACAGGCTATCAGTGGAGACTTGGCACCTCAAAGCGATGTACTTAGAAGTGGACCTGAAGATTTGATGAGATACCTCCCCCCAAAATTCTTGAGATGATGCAGCGCTCGTTTCCTACACCCAAAAGTTGAAATTGTAGCAAAAAATGCAATTGCAGTTTTTGCAATCATATCTTGAGAAATCCGCATGATTCTGATAAGGCAATTTTGCCCATCATGATCCACAAAGCTTTTTATGGTATAAACAAAGCCATGCAAGTGTGTGCAAGCGGTTATCGCTGTGTGCCTAGTGCCTCGATAGTCGCAGCAACCGTTGGGTTTTTGTTCAACCGTCACCAACTTCTCAATATGGGTGAGACAATGGCACAGAACGCCATTTGCCACTGTTGCTATTCCGCTGTCAAGTGTTCTATTTTTATTTTCACTCGTCATCACACTCCCATCTCCCTCTCAGGTCTCCATGCGATTTATGAAATAAACAAAGCCATGTAAGTGTGGGCGACCGATATTGGCTTCATTGTTGTAACGTTGAGTGCCTCGACAACCGAAGCAACTGTAGGGCTTTTATTCCGTTCACCTCAACTTGTGATGGTGACTGGATGGTTACAATAAGGAGCCGTCATGCTGACGGTCGCGGTTCGATTCTCGATAACGAATCG
Source organism: Aedes japonicus (assembly GCA_034211315.2). Classification (NCBI taxonomy): domain Eukaryota; kingdom Metazoa; phylum Arthropoda; class Insecta; order Diptera; family Culicidae; genus Aedes; species Aedes japonicus. Next base: position 43,953 of record JASCZW010006695.1, read on the forward strand.
AGATCTTTTTTTTGTGGGCCATTGAATTTACTACTACTAATCAACTGCACAACCTCACGCACACATTGAATTTTTTTAATCGAATTAATGTGTTGCTTTTTTGCCCACGACCAATGTTGCATTTTTTCTCCAAGTTACGATCCATTACGAGAAATTAAACCAAATCATGCGAAATTGCATTACAATCTTGCTTTTGTATTTTGGGTGTACACACTTAGATTTTTTTACAGAAATCTGTAAAGTTTTACCGAATTCTCAACAGCTGAACGTTCGGTAATCCGATTTTACGGATTTTGGTGAAATTTTACAGATATCAGTAAAAAATTTAATGGATTTTTGTAAAATTTTACCGAAATCCGTAATATCGGATTACCAAACGTTCAGCTGATGAGAATTCGGTAAAACTTTACAGATTTCTGTAAAAAAATCTGAGTGTGAATAGAAATTCCCTCGTTTGGTGGTAAACACTACTAGGGCGCTAAGATCTAACAAAGATATTGATCTAACGACTGTTCCAGAAAGTATAAGCACACCTTATTTTAACGGTCACTTTGAATATATTGAAATATTTCAACATGTTTTGGCTGCGTCCTTTTGTTTGCACATTTCTGAATGACATAGCATCAAAAAAGTGCTCAGTTTTGTGTTACCTACCAAAATGCGCGGTCTTACTCCGGAACAACGAAAAAGTATCGTGCACAAATGAGCGGACTCTCCTTGAGAAAATAGGCCAAGGAAGAGGGTGTAAACGTTGGAGCGGTACGATCTGCGATTCGAAAATATAGAGAACAGTGTACGTTTGAAGATGCGTCGAAGAGTGGTCGGAAATCCGGTCCTGTTAGTCCGGATATCGATAAAAAGATCAGGGATGCCTGCAAGCGAAAACCAGCGACTTCCGTTCGGGATGTTGCGAAAAAACTAGGGACCTCGTAGAGTAACGTCATGCGTGCCAAAGAAAGACTTGGGCTAAAAACATACCGGAAGCAGAAATAACCCAAAACAGGCCGCGTCCGTGAAACCACGTTCCTACAAACTCCACGATTCGTTATTGTGTAGAAATTCTGGGTGTATAATAATGGACGATGAAACGTATGTGAAACTAGATTACAAAACGCTTCCCGAACCACAATTCTATAGCGAAGACAAAGACATCCCCGAAACGAAGAAGGCAATTTTTACCGAAAAATTCGGTAAGAAGGTCATGGTTTGGCAGGCAATATGCGAGTGTGGTAAAACATCTAGTGCGTACATCACAACGGAGACGATGAACACTCAGAAATAAGGTAAGGAATGTCTCCAGAAGCGATTATTGCCGATGATCAGGCAGCACGAAGGTTTTGGCAATGGTACAAAAGTCAAAATTTATGTTTCGTGCCGAAAGACATGAAACCGCCGAACTGCCCGGAGGCACGGCCAATCGAGACTTTTTGGGCTTTAACCAAAGCAATGCTTTGAAAATTCATAAAACCAGCGGACGACATCCAAAAATTTAAAAAAGATTGGCCAAAAGTGGTCAAAATGGTGGGAAGTACCACTGCAGAAGCTAATTTGTCATGATTAAATATTTTGATTAAACAAGAGTAAAATATCATATAAAACACAAATACAAATTTGATTTGTCAAATAAAATTATGAAAACTTAAAAAAACATGACTTTTTTGTTATTTTGATAGTGTGCTTATTTTATACTTTCTGGAACAGTCTATACTAAGTTGACCATCAATAAGACCGGTAGTCCTCAACGGCCACGAAAAATGGACAAAGCTAAAGGAAGACCAACGTGTCCTTGGTGTTTGTAAGCGGGCGAACGATCTACGGTGAAGTGCAGATTGAAGGCAAAACGTGGAGGAGCCGAATGAACCACGAATTTAATTAGTAGCTGGGAGAACCTTCCACTACTCACACCGCTAAAATCGGTCGACTACGTTGGGCTGGAAATGTCGTAAGAATGTTGGACGATAGCCCAGTTAAAATGATTCTCGATAACAAACCGACGGGAACAACGAGAAGAGACAAGAGACGAGAAGAGCAAGGAGGATCGATTAAGTAGAAGACGAACTGCAGATACTTTGCAGACTTCGAGCCTGGCGAAACGCAGCCATGGATTGAAGAGATTGAAGACAAATTATGTGTACAGCAGAGGCCCCCCGTGCTCAGCCTGATTGGTAAGGTAAGATATGCAAAGAGTATCAATTACATTCATAAATTGTTGTTCATAGCATTGTAGATCTGATATAAACTCGAATAAAAATGTTATAAAATCTTCTACTTAATTTGTATCAAAAAAGTTTAATGCTTGAATAAATGTTGCAATAGCCATTCAAAAAATGGTTGATCAGCACATATTTCGATAAAATTTCTTATTAGGCTATGAAAGCAGAAATTCTACTTGAATTAAGCATGCATGCATATTTACTGATTTATTTTGTTTGATTAAAAGTTTGATAGTCAATTTTACGATGATTGTGGCAATATAGAGATTTTTAATCGACTATGATCATTGTCAAAATTACCATTAAAAAGATTTGGTTAATGTAGCCATTAAATGCAATAGTCATTTTGACCATGATTTAATTGTTGGTACAAGCGCAGACAGACGTTCAAGCTCGAACAAAAAAATCTTATTGTTGTTTAAATTTTCATATCTAATTACGTTGAAATAGTACTGCACAGAAGCGCCGCCTAGTCAACTTATTTCTACATTAAATTTGACAGTTTGACTGGCAACCCATTTTCCCTTACCAATAAAAACTAAGCTGTGGCGCCATCTGTTAGGTTATTGGTACTTGATATCTTGAGCGAAGCCATGTTTTTTCACAGGTAAATGAGATGAAGTCGAACGTATGTCTGCGGTACAGCCAATATTAATAAGCAAAAGGTGTTAGCAAAGTAGGGATCGCAGCAAGCCGTGCTTTGAAACTGACGTGTTTTGTTTTTGCTGCGTCGTTTTCGCGAAAAATAAATCAAACAATAATTCGTAATTTAACTCTAACTAACAGTGAAATCATTAAATATAGGTGTGCTTTAGGAAAGACGTAGTGAATACAACCGATTCCATCCCAAAATGCGTGGGTGTCGCTAATATTTCCACATATTTTGTTTTTTTGTTCTTCGCTCCCGCACCCGGAAGAAGAGTTACATCAGCTTAGTTTTGTTCATTAGTGGTAGTATTGTGAAGTCCGGACAAAAATGATCAAGTTTGAGTGTTTCTCCGCTTTGTCGCGAGTGAATCGATGATTATTAGCAGTTTTGAAGTTCGTTATAGAGTCGCCTCATAGCGGGGATCTGATTATTGACAGAGTGTGGAGTGAACAAAAAGAAGACCAGTGCATGTATAAAACGGCCATTTGCTGGTCAGAAGCAGCAAACGAAGACGATCCACATGCGTGCGTGAAAGGCTGCCACATTTCAGATGCGTTCACCTGCGTGCATATCTAACGGGCTTATTTTGTCGCGAGTGCATGAAATTGATTACGAATCAATGTCGAGAATTTCTATGTTTACGAATGATCAAGCGAGTGTAATTAAGGAAGCGGCCATGGGTGAGATGTATCGGACTATAACTATATAATATATAACCTAACATATCCTTATTTTCAAATAATACCAAATACGTGCCTGGTTTGGAAATTTAACATTTCCAAATCTGGAAGTGTGTTGCAGTGCTCTTATCCAAATGATATCGGTAATGTTTACATGCGGGGCTTATTGTATGTGAAAGTAACCTCGGAATGAGCGTGACTCTCCAGACATTCTGAAATGGGTTGCTGGATCTGCAGTAGAGCTATCACTTTCTAGCTCTCGGATTAAAGCTGCTTCCAATGGTCACTTGAGCGATTGTTGTAAACAGATTTCTTCCATAATACCATTGCCGGCCAATGAGTGTTAGATTGCAAACACAAACACACACACACACACACACACACACACACACACACACACACACACACACACACACACACACACACACACACACACACACACACACACACACACACACACACACACACACACACACACACACACACACACACACACACACACACACACACACACACACACACACACACAATTCGATCACGTTTAAATTATAAAAACAAAAAAGCAGTCACAAAGTGCGGGGTTAAATCAATCTAAGGTGCCCGTGAATTTCAAACATCTAGCTGCCTATCTAATTCCAGTACGTTGCGATGGTAACGAATTTATAATTCTATTATCGCTCATTGGCATGGAATGAGCCAAAAATACATTTCTATTGGAACGAATAGTTGTATGGGCTTGAATGCTGTGAAGGGATTCATTCATTACTGCTGGGAAAGAACCCCAAATGTTAATACAAAAGCAGCATTATTTTTCTTCAGAAAGGAGATTCGGAGAACCCAAAGCATAGAATGAGCATTTGAGCTGTTGCTTTCTGCCCAACGAAACAGAATAAAAGCTACTCTGTCGTCAGTGATGGGTGAAATGTTGCCATACATGTGTTCCAACAGGCTGATCTGGCTAAGCGGCACAAAGGATTTCCTTTTTCCATTGCCTGCAAATCTTATTGTTAGCGAATGATGAATAAATGATCGAAGGTTGATGGTTGTTTTGAGATCATTAAATTTCAAGCCACTGTTTCGTACATTTCAATACTGTATGCGAGTTTTACTATTTAAGTTAACAGCAGCGTTAATTAGCATGCCTGAATACATGACACTTCCCGAAACACTTGAACTTGTAACAAGGGATGATTTGAGAGAAACCGCTGTTAAATTTTAAATTTCACACATTTTTCTCTTCCATGCAGTTGAAACTATAGGCAAGTGATCATATTTCATGGACCCGCTGTCATTCGTTTTCGTGACGTTTCTAAGTAATGGTGGGAAATTGAGAATCGAATGTTGTAGCGAAGAAAAACATCTGCAGGTTGTTTCTGGGAGTAATTCAAGTTAACCACTGAAGCCAGCCAGTGCAGTATGTAAATTGCTTCGACACTCTGTCACCAAGCCAGGGGCCGTATTTTGGATCTCGAAACGAACGACTTTTTGTACGAACGCTTGTGAGAAAAAGTTCTTCGTTTCGAGTTCCAAAATGCGGCCCCAGGTCTCGTATCTAATTCCCTGGGGTGAAAGAGAAAACAAAAAAAAAAACAAAAAAACAATCTGAAGCACTGTGAGGGCCACATTTCAAAACCGAAATCAAAGGACTTTGTTCTTCCTTTTCCGAAGCTAATTCCGCACTTGAAAACACATTTGTAACTACTTATGACTTTCGAGCAGGCCGTGAGACGAGTCCCATCGGGGCAACTATCGATAACATTTGGTATTTCTTTTCATTTGGGACCGGGATCGAAAGAAAGTAGGGGGCAGTAAAACATGTGATGTTCGAGAAACACCGCATATGCCTTTGTGACAACTCGATTTGGTGTGCACTTGAGATTAAAATAATCTTCGACGCATAGTGTGCCTTGAAACATGGAAAACTAACCACAGCAAGCATAGTTGAAATGCCCCGCACGGTTTGATGAATTTTCGTTTTAATATTTTCAAGGCATACCTATTTGCATAAATCAATCATCCTGGCCGCCAGCAATGACGAAGTTCTTCATTTGAAATTTCCAGGACAATAGACAATAAACATCATCAACGATCATGATGATTTGGTGAAAAAAAATATCCTCGAAAAATCATCTTCGAAACACATTACTTCCTCCATCATCAAGGGTGCATACGTTTCTAACTCCTCCTCCTCCTCCTCCCAATCCTAATGGTCTTCTAAGCGCATAATCCATAGAGTCGTCGCCTACTTGAAACCGTCAAAGATCCATGAAGACATCCTTCCCACAGTCGTCGGCACCGGTTCCGTGTGTGTATCAATGTGCCGGCATATTTTCCAGTAGAAAAAAAAAAGTAGAGGAAAAAGTAATAACCTCAGAAATAAAGCAATAAATATGAGAAAAATATGATGTTCAGGAAAGAAAAGAAACACGCTATCGTCATCTTTCGACGTAGAACACCCCACGGAGAAGGTAGTTCTCTTTCCGTCTGATGATGTACGCGGTGAGGTGGACCTTCGAATGGTAGGGAAAATAATTGACTGTCGGATTATTAGATCATGCGGTACGTCAGACAGTTTTTTTTTTCAGACATCGAATGGAATCAACCAACTGGAACTTGTTAACGTTGTAAGAGTATGACAGTCCTGAAATCCGGACCGCCAACCTCTTTCACTTTGGACACGCGATTTTGGTTGTTAGTAACGTAGATGGCTAAAAATGGTGTGGTTTGTGATTAGTTATTTTCGTCATCTTCAACTGCCTTGAAAAGGTTGTAAAATAAATAAACCAAATTTAGAAATGGACGGTTCTGATTGCGACAATAATGGACGAAAAAAAAAACTTGTATATGGGTAGTTCTCGTTGGAAGATATGCCAAGGTTGAATTTCATTCATTTATTTCATTTACTCAAATTTACACATACAATATGCAACTTTTATCTCACATTACTCCTGGACAGGAATTTTATACAGCAACCGGACGGGGAAAGATGGCAGATATTTTCAAGCACATTTAACTGTCAAAGCTCGCGAAGAAATATCTGGTGCGCCAGGCCATCTGTACCTGCGACTTGAAGAGCAACGTTTACATTGTGACTGGAACCGTCAACCAGGAAATTTATCTGAGCGAGTGCCTACAAAAACGTCTACTGCCTTTCCTGAAGCGACACAATTGTTCCGATCTATTTTGGTCGGATTTGGCATCTAGTCATTACGGAAAAAAGGTCAATAAGTGGTATGCTGCCAACAACGTACAAGTGGTGCCCAAGGACAAGAACCCTCCCAACACGCCAGAGCTCTACCCAATCGAACATTGTTGGGCCATCGTCATGCGGAACCTAAAGAAGACTCAAAAAGCTGTAGTGAGCGAGAAACAGTTCAAAGCCAACTGGCGTTTTGCGGCGAATAAAGTGGACGAGGAGACTGTGCAAAATCTGACTGGTGATAAACGAAAGACCTGGTTATTCGCTTTCGGTAAAATGGAATCTTAGCTGAATATTTCTCCTGTATTCTGTATTAACTGAACTTGAAAAAGAAAAGGAATTTGACTAATTAATAAAAACTTTAATCGACTCACACACATTACTGTTTGACCAAATTTTGATTGGAACCGACAGAGTGGAGACAGGTCAAAGTGATAGTTGTTCAAAAGCCCGGTAAACCAGCGAGAAATCATAACTCAAAATGCCCGATTGCTATGCTTTCGTGCATAAGAAAATTGTTGGAGAAAATGATCCTTCGAAGGCTCGACCACTGGCCCGAATCGAATAACTTGCTATCAAATACACAGTTTGGGTTCCGTAAGAGCAAAGGAACAACTGATTGTCTAGCGCTGCTTTCATCAAATATTCAACTGGCCTTTGCGCTCAAGGAGCAATTGACTTCAGTATTCCTGGGCATTAAAATCTGAAATCCTGTTAGATAATCTGTAGAGATTACCAGACTTCCCGGAATTTTAAATAATTTTTCGCATAATTTGTTGTCAGAAAAGAAAATGAACTTTTCACTTGGACAACTGACAACATCCAGAACTAGTTACATGCGCCTGCTCCAAGGCTCATCCGGGGTGCTCATCCGGGAGACCCCATAACCTTTTATAAAACAACTATTCGTTCTGTTCTAGAGTATGGCTCTTTTTGATTTCTCACGGCAAGAAAAATTCACCTTATAATATTGGAACGAATTCAATATCGTTGTCGGCGTATTGCTCTTGGCTGTATGCACTCAATGCATAACATGAGTCTTGAAGTTATGGCAGTAGTAAAACCTCTCCAGAATCGGTTCTGGGAGCTCATGCTCAGAATATAACTCAAATTTGGAGTGAAAAACGCATTTGTGATAGAAAATGTTGAAGAAATGTTAGGGCTGAATACACAATCTCGACTTATGAGAATTTACCACCACTACATATCGTCGGATATTTGTCTTCCGTGCTATACTCCAGACCGTGCTCACTTCACCTATAGCAGTTCCTCAATTAATTATGATCTTTCCATAAAACAAGCATCTCACGGGATTCTGGACCAACTTCGTTCTATTATTATTCCACGTGTTTTAACTGAAAAGTACCAACACGTCAATTCCGAAAAAAGGCTTTTCACTTATGGGTCTCGTCTCGATGGATACACTGGCTTCGGTGTTTTCAATGATTTCAACTCTAGCACCTTCCATAAACTTCAGGAACCTTGTTCTGCTTATGTTTCTGACTGGCAGCAATCAACTTCGCACTGGGGATGATTTCCAACATGCTCGCAGACCATTACTTCGATGAAACCTACACTGAGCGAAGAAATCGAAAGGAATTCATAGGATGTAATCTCGCGACCTGTGTTATATGCAATCGATTTTTGTGTTTCTTCAAATGTCTAGTATAAGAGTTTAATCTGCTTGTGTTTTTTGTTTTCTTTATTATTATTAGTTTGTGTTTGTTTTGCTCCGACATCTTGACGAGTCTCATTGTCGCTCAATGGAAGCAACATCCGGCAGAACACAAAAAGGTAGCCCTGACTGTTTAGCTAGCGAAAACTATCTGATGAGACTACAGAATTCTATTTCCATGTTCCTTTGACCAACCCATCCCCAAACAATGTGACCTATTTTATCCTCAGGTAAACCGCGAGTAAGTGGCCCAAATCCTACTAATCCTAGTATTAAGTCTTTACGCATGAGCATGAGCATGATTGACCGCCCGAGGTTACTACTCCGTTATTGCCAGATCAGCTGTTATTACACAGAGAACGAACAGATGATGATTGGGACTAACATACATCTTCAATGTGTAAAAACTGGTGATCCCAAACTTAGGCAATACCGGCGCCGGCCCCGTCCGAATGCAGATTAAGTAAGGAAAGGGTAGGAATATGTTGACGTGATACTCGCTTTATTGGAAGCCGCGGAAATAAGCTATTTGCTGCCTGAAAAGAAACAAAATTAAGAACAAAGATACAAAGTAGAATCCTTGTAGTCCCCGGATATTCGAAGAGCATAGCCATTTCTATGAAAAATTACTAAGAGTTATTGTTGCGGATTGTCGATGGCTGATTACAACTATGTGGGCACCATTGGCTGAAATGAGCATTTAAAAAGAATAGTGAGAACATTTCATTGAATAAACGACTACAACGACTACCCTCTCATATTTATCGCTAATACACTATAATGACAAATTTACAAGAAAAGTGTCCAGATTCATGAACAAAAAGTCGGGGTACCGATGCAACTCGGCATCCGAACTTTGGATTTGGAAACTTGTGTCGCTTAACAAATCCTCAAACAAATGTGCAAAAGCACGATGGCCAATATTGAGCGTCAACCAGTGGGTACGTGTGCTCAACTCCAAGTTCCCCTTCTTTCAAACTCACATTCAGTTCAATTTACCCATTGAGTTGGACACATCACAATAGAAAATATCGTGATGGAGCACCGACGTAAGGTTACTAGATATAAAACAACCACCGAACGTTGAAGCAAAGTTTCGTCACCAAAACTCGAGCTCGGAAATTGTACCAGCAGGTTTTTACGGAGTACCAAGGATGCCTGCTCATCGATGATGAAATCTACGGCAAAATGGATTTCGGACAGCTACCTGTCCAACAATTCTACATGGCGACGGCACGAGGAGATCCTGCGAAGTTTAAGTTCGCTTTTATGGACAAATTTGCCAAAAAACTGATTATTTGGCAAGGGATATGCAGCTGCGGAGCAAAGACCAAAGTGTTCGTGACGAATAAGACGATGGACCCGAAGCTGTACGAGGAAGAATGCCTCAAAACCGCGTACCTTTCATTAAAGCTCATAAAGGTCCCGTGAAGTTTTGGCCAGATTTGGCGAGTTGCCACTACAGCCGGGAAGTCATCCAGTGGTACCGTGATAATAACGTAGATTTCATCGATAAAACATAAATCAACCCAACTGCCCGCAGTTCCAGCCCATCGAGAGATTTTGGGCAATAATGAAGCGGAAGCTTAAGAAAAGTAAAAAAACGGCTCGGATGACCAAAATGTGGAACAAATGTGCCAAGGAAGTTGACTCCGGAGGTGTGCAACGTTTGATGCGAAGAATAAAGAAGAAAGTGCGAATTTTCATTAGAAACGAAGAGGAATGATTTGTAGTGATATTTTTTCCTTGAAGAACAGTGAATTTGTTTTGATGTATTAAGCTTATTCGTACGTCAATCCGTTACCGAGATACAAGTGATTTTATTATTCCGGATTCTAAATGGACATAGCTTTATTTGTTGCAAAATGCTCAATAAAGCACAAATTTCGATCAGCATCAGAAATTTGGTTATTGAACATCACAAAACTTGCAAAAGCTACTGATATAGTCCAGTTTCACAAAGATACGGTTGCTAGAATTGTGCAGATGTACAAAAAGCGCGGTTCTATATCACCAGATAAGCGATCGGGTCATCCTTCAAAGACAGCTGGCCCAATTGACAGAACTATCGTGAAGAAGGCGGAGTTGGACCGGGGACTATCTGCTCCGAAAATTGTGAAACAGATTGCGAAACAGAAAGCGAGGAAACGAAACTAATGCTATTTGGGTCTGATGGTATCACAAGAAAATGGCGGCGAACCGGTGAAAGTTTGAAAAAGGAGTGTTTGCGGCTTACAGTCAAGCATGGCGGTGGTGAGTTACTTTACCAACATTGATTTTTCAACCAACTGAGCATGACTTTGATTTTTTTCCCTGCAGGTAGAGTCATTGTGTGGGGGTCTATGGCTACATCTGGCGTTGGAGAAGTTGAGTTCATTGATGGAATCATGACCAAGAAGGTTTATTTGGACATTTTGAAGCGAAAACTACCAGCGTCAGCAGAAAAGCTAAGGTTGGGGCGCAGATGTACGTTTCATCAAGACGTATATCCAAAGCACACCTCGAAGCTGGTTTTGCATTGGTTCAAGGAAAAACGTATCAAGGTTAAGGAGTGGCCCCGACCTTAATCGAGTATCTCTGGTCAATTTTGAAAATTAAGGTTCAGTAGTAAAAACCAACAAGCATCCAGCAATTGCGGCAGGTAATCTCAACTGAATGGGACAAAATCACCCCAGAAATAACTGCTAAGCTTGTTGAGTCGATGCCACGACGATGCCGAGCAGTTATTGAAGCCAAAGGTGGTCACACGAACTACTAAATCTATGTAAGCCAGAGGGGTTAATAAAAAATTTTTGCGTTATTTTTAAACTTTTTTCTTAGCATCACGTCTTTTTTTTTTTTTTTTTAAATCGTTTATTTGTATAGGCTCAATCGAATCAACTTTACAGAGCCAAGTTTTCATATTTGTATACATCATGTATCTTAAATCTAATGTTAAGGGAATAGAGCCGATTACTCGCGGCCGTCTCGAGGTTAATAGGAATTACAATTTAACGGATAGGGAGATGGGTGGGAATTTAAAGTATGGTTTACATAACACATTTATTTAATATTCTAAATTGTCAAAAAACTTAAAACTATACAACTTTTGGTTTTCTTTTTATTTGAACATTTTTGAAAGAGAAAGAAAAACACAAACACAGAAAAAAAACTTATACTAAACATACATGTTAAACTAACTACAATCTAAGGCTTATGTTAGTCAAAAACACATAAATGAGTTTCATAAACTCCAGATCACGTAGAGCCAAAATATCTCGAACCGGTACATTGGGTTGTCTACCTCGAGCCCGAAGGGAATCATAAAGCTCAGATCTGACTCCACGATGCTCAGCACATGACCAAATAATGTGATCTGCGTCCTGATAACCTTGTCCACACTCACAGAGATTGCTGTCGCTCAGCCCAACCCGGTATAAATGAGCGTTCAAAGAATAATGATTGGACATAAGTCGAGACATCACACGAATGAAGTCTCGACCCACATCCATACCCCAAAACCAAGATTTCTTCGACACCTTTGGGATTATAGAATGTTGCCATCGCCCCAAATCTCCTTTACTCCATTTATACTGCCAGCTGACGAGTGACTGTTGACGAAAAATTGGAAAAAATTCGTTGAAGGCGATTTGTCGATCACAAATATCGCCTTCCATAGCGCCCACCTTTGCAAGCAGAGTCCGCTTTCTCATTGCCGGAATTGAACAATGAGATGGGACCCATACAAAGGTGATGATAAAATAACGCGAAGATAAAGCACTTAGAAGCTCCTGTATTTTCATGAGAAAATACGAGGAGTGCTTTACCGGCCTCAATGAGCGAATAGCCTCTATAGAACTGAGACTATCCGTGAAAATGAAGTACTGATCCGGTGTTAATGAGGCAACAATTTCTAGCGTAAAATGTATTGCCGCTAATTCAGCGACATATACGGAACAAGGAGCTTGAAGTTTACGGTTGGCGCTATAAATTTCATTAAATATACCAAAGCCTGCTGACTCCTCTATCAATGATCCGTCAGTAAAGAACGATTTAGTGGAATCAACTTGGCCAAACTTTGCAGCAAAAATCACCGGAGCAATCATAGGACGATGATGCTCTGGGATTCCATGAAGCTCCTGCTTCATGGATAAATCAAAATGAACCGAATTGTCGAAATCGGAGAAGCAAACACGATTGGAAAAGTTCGGCGAAGGGCTGACATCCTGTGCTATGTACAAATGGTACAAGGTCATGAAGCGGGTTTGAGGATTCAACTCAAGGAGCTTCTCAAAATGTTCGATTACCTGAGGGTTCATAACTTCACACCTGGTGAGGAGCCGGAGAGATAATTCTGTAACCCGATCCGAGAGTGGCAACATGCCAGCCAGCACTTCAAGACTCATGGTGTGAGTCGAGTGCATGCAACCTAACGCGATACGAAGACACCGATACTGAATACGTTCCAGTTTAATGAAGTGCGACCGAGCCGCTGACTGAAAACAAAAACTACCGTATTCCATAACCGACAAAATCGTTGTCCGGTACAACGTTAGAAGATCTTGTGGATGAGCTCCCCACCAGGTCCCGGTAATTGTGCGAGAAAGTTGATCCTTGGCTGGCACTTTCGCTTCACATACTCAATATGGGATCTCAGGTGCACTTTGAATCGAACCAGACCCCAAGATATTTAAAGGCCATAGAATGAGTTATCGGCTTACCCCAAATTTGAAGCTTCGGTTGTGCTGGGTTATGCTTCCTAGAAAAAACTACCAACTCAGTTTTCTCCGTAGAGAATTCGATACCTAGCTCTAGAGCCCAAGTAGACAAATTGTCTAAGGTATCCTGTAAGGGTCCTTGCAGATCGACCCCATTGGGTCCCGTGACAGACACTACGCCGTCATCTGCAAGTTGTCTCAACGTACAATTGTCACTTAGACAACCGTCAATGTCTTTGACATAAAAATTATACAAAGGGGGCTTAAACATGATCCCTGGGGAGACCCATGTAGCTAATTCGGGAAGCTGTAGAGGTTCCATGAGAGAAACTCATTTGTTTCTCTGACAGCAAATTGTACAAAAAATTATTCATTAATGGTGAAAAGCCACAAGCGTGGAGTTTATCTGAAAGAACTTCAACAGATACTGAATCAAAAGCCCCCTTGATATCCAAGAATACAGAAGCCATTTGCTCTTTTTAGCAAAAGCTAACTGAATATCTGTGGAAAGCAACGCGAGACAGTCGTTCGTTCCCTTACCCCTACGGAAACCATATTGAGTATCTGAAAGCAGGTTGTTCGTCTCAACCCATTTGTCCAGACGGAAAAGGATCATTTTCTCCAACAACTTTCGAATACAGGATAACATCGCGATGGGTCGATAGGAGTTGTGGTCGGACGCGGGTTTACCAGGTTTTTGAATGGCAATAACTCTCACCCGTCTCCAATCATCCGGTACAATGTTTAGTTCAGAAACTGATTAAACAAGTTCAACATGCGCCTCTTCGCGACGTCTGGGAGGTTCTTAAGCAAGTTGAACTTGATCCTATCAGCCCCTGGAGCCGTATTGCCACACGAAAGGAGTGCGAGAGAGAACTCTACCATTGAAAAGGGTTGGCTAATCTCATCTATCGAATTCGAGGTTTCGCGAGGAATCATCCGTGCCGGCACAGAATCTGGACAAACTTTTCGCGCGAACTTGAGGATCCATTGGTCCGAGTACTCTTCGCTCTCGTTGTTCGTAGTTCGGTTACGCAACCTTCGCGCCGTGTTCCAAAGAGTACTCATCGACGTTTCGCGCGATAGCCCGTTCACGAATGTTCGCCAGTAACCGCGTTTCTTGGCCTTGATGAGGCTCTTAAGTTCGCGTTCGAGAGCCGTGTATACTTCGAAGTGCTCAGGTGTTCCACGTCTACGGAAAACTTTAAACGCGTCGGACTTTTACGGTAAACCTCGGTGCATTGCTGATCCCACCATGGAGAAGGAGGTTTCCTGCGAGATGACGTCCCTGGAACTGGTCGAGTTTGAGCTTGAAGCGCGCTGTCTAAGATCAGGTTGGAGAGGAAGTTATATTCTTCCAGCGGTGAAAGCCTTTCTACCGTCGTTACGGCTTCATCTACTGCTGTCCTGAACTTTATCCAATCGATGTGACGAGTAAGATCATACGCGACGTTGACAGATTTCGACGGATTGAACCCGGTGGCAACCGAAATTTGTATGGGCAAGTGATCACTACCGTGGGGATCTTGAATCACATTCCATGTACAATCCAACGATAATGAATTCGAACAAAGTGTGAGGTCTAATCTACTGCCAAGTGAGGATGTACCAGCCAAACGTGTTACTTCTCCATTGTTAAGTACTGTCATATTGAAGTTGTCACAGAGGTCATATATCAAGGAAGACCGGTTGTCATCGTACAGTTCTCCCCAGCCTGTACCGTGAGAGTTAAAATCTCCCATGACCAACCGCGGAGCAGGAAGAACCGAACAAACATCTGAGAGTTGTTTTCGGTTAATGGAGGCTCTTGGAGGAATATAAACGGAAGCAATGCAAAGGCTTTTATTTTTAATAACAGCCTGACATGCGACAACTTCAATACCTGGAATTGAAGGAAAATTCACTCTATAGAAGGAGTAACACTTTTTGATCCCCAAAAGTACTCCTCCTCCACGTGAATCCTCACGATCAAGACGAATAATATTGAAATCATGAATCGGAAGATAGATTTCGGAAGAGAGCCATGTTTCACAAAGAGCGAATGCATCACAACCGGTAGTGTGAGCTAAATATTTGAAAGATTCCAATTTAGGAACAAGACTTCTACAATTCCACTGCAGAACAGCGATCAAATCCCCGACCTCAATTGGAAAATTATCCATCGAAGGAAATGATTGCTGCAAGGAGGGGCCACTTAATTGTCAATTGCTTCAAAAAGGTCTTCACTGTGGGAAGCATTGCCATAACAATGCTTTTGAGAGGGTCAGAAATTTCGAGGTACTTGAAGATACCTTCAACAATATCATCAAATGAGAACAGTCCAGATGGAGAAGGAACTTCTGTTCTTAAAATCGGGGCGCTAGGGGTTTTGGATGTTCCCGGGAGAGATGGAGAGATGGAAACTCCTGGGTGTAGTTAGTACTACGGAAACCAGGAGGACTAGGATTTTCCTTTTTTCCACCTTTCCTTGAATTGGGCAAACTGGTTTTGGGCTCCGGCTCAGCAACTTTCCGTTGGCGAACGCGTCTTCGCTTCCTTGAAGCACCTTCCGGAAAACTGACTGATGTTCCCTCTTCAACCAAGTCAAAGTCAGACTCGTCATCTGACAGAGGAGCAAAGGGATTCGTATTGGCATTGGGTGATGGTGAGGCTTTTTCACCATTTCGGCGAAAGATTGCCTAGAACGCTGTTTAAGTGATCGTTCTAATTTTTCCCCGCGTTGCTTGTACGCCGGGCACGACGAGAGAGCATGAGGAGGAGTACCCTTACAGAAAGCGCATTTTGGTGTGCTGTCTGCGCAGGCGCCATCCTCATGTTTCTCCCCGCAATTTGAGCAGCGTGCCTTATTGCCGCAGTGGGAGGTCGTATGTCCCATCTGCTGGCATTTTGGCAGATCATTACCCGTGGTACAAACAAACGCACAGGTAGTCGAAGTTTTCCCAACTCGACGTATTGAGGAGGGCTGAACCAGAAAAGGTCACGCGAAACGAATCTGACGGAGTGAACTTCTTTTCACCCTTAGTGATCGATACTGTGCCTAATTTTCTCACATCCAGTATCTTCACTGGAGAAAGCAGGGGGTTCTTGAATCGACCAACCCCCTGCTTCATCAGGATCTCAGGGGTCAAAGTCGCTTCGGTGACCACACCTTCTATCTCAATACCTCGAGCTGGGATGTACACTCTATACTCGAGTGTAAAGAATTGAGAGACAGCAATCTCGTTCGCCTGTTTCAGGTTCGACACAACGACCCGAAGTTTATTGGGCCTGATCTTAATGATTTCAGTCACGGCCGAGAATCGTTTCGTCAGATCATTACTGATCTGGTAAACATTTAAAGGTTTCGTTTTGGGCTGAAAGTATACAACCCATGGACCAGCTGAATCATCTGGATAGGCCCGTGACCGGGTGACGTTTTGAGACACCTCATTATTTGACGGCATGGATGAATCATCTTCCGACAAATCATCCATGTCGCACCCGTGGGAGCTTATTATGCTCAACCACTGAGGCACTTACAAAAGCACACTACAATACAATTCAATACAATAAACAAGCTTAACACAAACGAAAACACAAAATGACAATACAATCTATTCAGGGGAGAAGGAGAAAAACAAAACACTTATCTATATATAGATATTATTGAGCTGCTGCTGCTGCTACTGCTGCTGGGTGGCGAACGTGCGTGGTCGCCTTTACCGGGGAGGTGAAGCGCGACGAGGTGTGATGAGGCGAACCGTTACTGCCGATGAAATGAAACGGATAGCCTCTATCACAAGATGAACTGCTGGTGTGTGTGATCCACAGAGATGCGGCAAAATGGCTGGTCACTTGTTTGCAGCAAATTAAAATTGATCACCACTGCTCTAACTTCTGGCTTTCCACTTCAGAAAAAAAAATAAACTCGATGACAACTGCGGCCAAAATAAAGTCGAGGAGAAAAAAAAACTGAACTTCGAGCTAATACACCTTGAGAAACCATTAACACAACGGAGCACGGAAGAAACGAACTGTACCGTTTGCCTGTTAACTAGGGAATGAGCATCACGTCTCAAATGCAAGAGAATTTGTTTTTTTAACTCGCATGAATTGGCTTTGTTTTTGCATATATAATAATAAACTGGGTTTTTTTGGAAGAAATCTAGTTTTTCACTGGGGATGGATAAATTTTTTTTGCATACTGTATGAAAGTATTAAGGGGTTCTTCGCTGTGCGTTATATTTTAATGGGTGATTCATTAAGCTTAGGTCTGGTGTGCTGGTACTTCCTGAACCAAAACCTATATCCATTTTCTTTTTGACCATCCAGCCCCTGATTATAGGCAGAGTAGGTCTCTTAACTCATCTTCTTCTAGGTTTACTAAGTTTCTGGAGCGAACTGATATTAATTGAGAGCTTTCATTGGAAACAACTTTATGCCCAGGGTTGTGGAGAAAATTTCCAACCCGAAAGGTTCTCTCGACAGGACCGGAATTAAACTGTGCATTAGTACCATTTAAGAAGTCATAGGTCCCATTTGGCGCAAACACTGAAATTTTATTTTCGTTAAGTAGCTTTCCCTCGTTTCGTAAAGATGGATTTTGTATATAGAACAAATGTCTCGTATGTTGTATGAATCATTCATATTGCTTTTTATCTGGTCAAATGCTATCATTAAACCTTTTCTATATAATGCACGAAATGAATTTCGTGAAGACTAGCCAATCGCTGTTTCTCTTCTATACCGTACTCATTGCAGCTGGGATGGGCGGGAAAAAAATATTTTTCCCAAAATAAAAACTAAAGCGCTGTCGAGAGTTATAACTTCATACTCATTAATCAAGTATCTTACCAGGAGTCACCATGACCTAGTGAGATCCACCATGGATGTCAAAAACCTTAAAATAAAAACGCTGGACAACTTCACGTGGTTGCGCTTTTTCTTTTTCAATAACATTTCGAGTCGATATAGTAGATCTGTCAGTTTTTTTCCCCTCTGGACATAAATGTAGTACATCCCGTATCCTTTGTTTAGTGCATGTCGAGTTACCTTAACAATATTGCGAAATGATGACGTATTCGGTGTTGTTACAGGTCATTGTTTGTTTTGTTGGCAATGAATCGATTGTTTTCGAAAGTTTCCGCTATTTAAACCTTTGGAGGAGTGAGAGCACTCTTCAAAGGCGCGCCGCTTTATCAGTCAAAATCAGATTCATTGCAAAGAAAACAAACTATGACTCCTATCATAACCAATTTAAACTTTAGAACATCAAATAGACAATGAGTATTCACATATATGAAGACTAACCATGTTTTACATATTCCATATTCCAGCTCATCCTCGCACTATCGGTGCACTAAACGAGAGTATGGTCACTTTTCATAAGACATAAAATGTAATAAGGACTAAGATATGTTTCTTTGACTACAAAAAAACAAATATGTTCCCTAGTTTGAATTAATTTGGACTAGGGTTCGGTGGTAGATCTGATACCCCGTAACGCACCACGAGAAGGTGATCTACCAGCGTTACGGGTCTCTAGTATTAAGTCATTACGTTTTAGAAAAATCAATGAAATATCGGTAGCCGTAAAGCTAACGCAATTGAGCCTCCCAAATAAATGAACTAGTTGAAAAACAACATAATAAATTTTTATTTCTTAAGCTGATTCGATTATCGGGAGGATTCGGAAGATGGGAGTAGGCTTTGCTCGCGATTGATTGGTATTTCGAGTAGCTGTCATTTTCTTCTGCTTCTTGCGAATTTTATATTTGAAAAATGTGAACGGTTTGAGGTAGTTGTTTATTAAACGATTTGTTAGATAATGTTACGTTTTGGGTTTCGTTTGTTTTTCTATGCAATTTCAATCATCTATATGTTTTATCCTAAGTGCAGTGAGCTTTAGCGTTTTGCGTTGGCGGGTAAAATCTTCATCCGGAATTGCATCAGCGAACAGAGAAGCTTAAACGCTATTCCGTGTTAAGTGTACCGTATGCTTCGGTGAAATCTGACGGACATATGTCTAGGTCTGTGAAGGTAGCATGAGTTCTCAACATTTTCTTAAGTAGACATCTAACCAACACTTCTCCCTCCACCCCTTTGCTAATCAGAAGGACCTGGCAAGGTGTTGTGCAAAGAGATCGATGGATGAAGAGCCTGTTAGGCCCAAGGCAGTTCTTCTGGCGCTTCCATCGTCTGTACAACATTCAACCTAGGATAGTGTATGGTCGTAAAATGCTATCGTAAAATGATATTCAATTATCGGGAAGATTCGACTATCTGGAGTGAAAAAAATTATACTCTGGATAGTAGAGCGCAACCTGTATTACCTACTAAATTATATCTGTTACTTTGTGAAAAATAAAACGCATTTTTAAATCCCAGATTCTTGTGTCCGTATTTTATCGTATCCAACATTTAATAACCAAATTTAAAAATCAAACTTGACAAATAGCTTACGAGCCTGCTATCGAAATCAATCAGTAAATAATCACCGAGTGGTTAAGTAGATTAGACCCACCCTTACATACATTCACCCTTCCAATTGGATCAAAATATGCAAAAGGAAAAGTAACACCGGTGAAAACCTTGGCACCTCCACTTATAAGCTTATAACTTGTTCTTTCTTCACAGGGTGTTGCTTGTCCAAGTTGATGTCTACACTTGCTAATTGAATTTGCTTCGTGCCGAATACCTCTATAGTCACCAACACCGGAAGACTTTGTTCTGTGTTCCTAAATGCAAAGGTTAGCCGAGGTTAAACAAACCGTCGATATTATTTTTGGTGAGTGCATTTTCACGGATTATCTTATTTCTCCCAAAAAAAAAAGAAACATACCTACCTTACCTACCTAACTAGCTTTAAGGTTTCCGCTTTCGATCATGTTTGTTTCCTTTCTTGCTTTCGGGGGGAAAAAAATTGATCATCACGTGCAAGTGGCGGCGGCAGCAAAAAGACACAAAACCCATAATTATGGGAATGTCTTTTCGGTTAATGAAGGACCAAAGTTGATTCTGGTCGGTGTAATTTGGAGTCAGAACACGAACCAGTGGGCGTATAATTTGTTCTCGATGGGAGTAATTTGTCGGAAGGTGATCACAAATAAGAACGAAGCACTGGCATTTTGGTAAAATTTCTTTTAAATAATTTATATTGCTCTATGTAAAGTTAATAATAGCTTATACGATATAGGTAACAGTAAGGATTTGGTAAAAGTTCCTCCGCGCCCAGATACTGGATTAAATTGAGAAGGGATCAGTAGGGGGGCGGGAGAGGTTTTGAGCACATGCGGCTAATTCTAGTGTCCAATTCAGGCGAGCGTCGTTTCCGGCGACAGATCGAACACGGTATCGTAGTCGTCCTCACATTTGGTTTTCACAGCCAGATTGGCGGGTCTCGGAACGGTGAGCGGAATGGGAAGCGCTTCCGGCATGACCGAATGGTGCACGATCAGAGCCCGCAGGGAGGTGAATTCTTTGCGGAAACCCTTGATCTGGTAGCCTTCGGTGGCCGTCCGGACGATGAGGTAGTGTGCGATTTTCGGCCCCGGTGGTGGCACCCGCAGCGAAAGGGCATAGCAGTCTTTTTTGGTAGAACTTCGGCGCACGATAAAGCTGCCGGGCGTCTGGTTGATGAGCAGGCTCAGCGAGAGGTCTCGCGGGAGGTTTTCGTGGAACCACGACTCGGCACACAGTCGCTGGTACTCGGCTTCCTGATCGAGGTCGCTCTGGATGGAGGTGGTCTCCGAGAGGCGCTCGGGGGCAATCACCAGGGACCCGTCATCATCGTCGGCTGATTTCAGTAAATTCAGGGCAATTTTCTTGATCTGTCGGGAAGAGAGGATTTGGAAATTGATTAGATAACTTGAACCGGTCTAGGGTGGCTCTTACGAGCAAAGGAAAACTTACTAGCGCTGGTTTGTCCACAAATTTGGCGAGATTAACATCGTAATCCAGCGGGGGCTTTTCCTTCTCCAGCAAACTTTTAATCTCTCGGTAGTCGACAACTTTTGATTTATCTAGCACCGGGGCAGGCGACTGTTTTTGCTGCTGCTGTTGTTGGGGGTAAATTTTTGGCTCCTTGGAAAAGTTGTTCCTTTTCAGGATTCGCTTGATACACTTGTAGATGCGAGCCTTGCAGTTGAGAGCAGTGGCTGTGGATGTCCGTTTTTTGGCCACCGAAGGTCGTTCCGCCGAGTTGAGGGCTTTGTAGTCGCGGCTAGGTGACGTAGTGGCTAGCACTAGGATGGATCGCGATTTGCTTGGGGTTTGCTCATGGTGGTCATGATGTCGGATTCGATCCGGGGTTGAGTTTTTGGCACATTGGTTAATTGGGAAATCTGCGGTGAGCGTGTTGGTCTGGAAAGGTACGAAGGGTTGAAAATCGTCAGTAAGTTATTACTGTGGAAGTTGTTGGTAAATGGCATAATCAGTGATGATAAAATCGAATACAGTAATCGTTATTCGCTGATTGCTGGTCGGTTTTAGAACGCTTGATTGCATATTATTAGCCTTGGCATTTTATTTACTGATACCGGGAAAGTTGGTTTCATCGCTATTGAAGGTAAGCTTCATTATCATTATTTATAACGGGACCATCATTTCATCGTTTATCAACAGTTAGATCACAGTTGACAGTAAAAACAAACATTCTCATTCTGCCCATATATAAGCCGTAGCGATCAGCTGCCATATATTACGAAACCGATTAAAAAATCCCATTTCCCACCCTACCGTTCTTGAATGTTTACGAAATGTGTCTGGTCTATTTATTTACCAAAACCGTGTGACTAATTGGCTTCGTTTTATGACGACTTTCCTCACATCGTTTGTGATCGAAATGGTCGAGCTGCTACCGTAACGAACGCGCATCAACGGTACAAGATGTTTATTTTCCCTCACCAAGTCAGCCTTTACATCATCTTCCTCCTCAGATCTACTTTGATGCCGAAAGAATTTACAGAAGATGCGCCGTACAATGTGCGTATCTAGAGGTAATCCCTGGTGTAAACAAAAAGCATAGCATGCTTTGCAAACTGTCAAAGTTAGTGCACCGGTCGCCACCGTTGATTGTTTACAGTTGGGATTACACATTGAACGATTGAAACACATGGCGAATTGCATGATTCAAGTGGGATGGGAAACACTCTCATTCTTTCATACATGAATCACATCAGACGGCCAATTAGAACAGAGTGCAACTTTACGACTTTCCTCGATTAAACCTTATTTACGATGTAACCTACTTGTTTGAGAGCGATCTAGGAAAAAAAAGAGAAAAGTTAAGTGAAAATCTCCAGCTGAAAATTTCCGTTTCTTCGTTTGGCGCTCGAGTCAGAACTGCTCCTATGGAACGTTCCGAGAACAGCGTTTTCCTTCTGTCCGACGCTTCGGAATCATAAATTATGACTTTCGAAAGCGCTTGATTGTGAGACGATTGAGACGAAGACGACGACGACGAAGGAATCTTTGTTTCACGCGTCATTGGAATATGGGTACAGGGTGGCAACAAGTATAAGGATGTTTTGAAACATCCAGTTGTTTTGTATTCGTCATCCAAAAAGATTATTAAGATTACTGATCAATAATTGTTTGTGAGAGATAAATATGAAGAAAAGAGCTGATAGTTTTGTGAATTTCGTTGGATGTAGGGTAGGTAACTGTTCTCATATTAATGTCCCTATATTCCTATATTCCTATATATTTATCCTAGGTCGTGAGATTGGAAAGTAAACAGATTGGGGCAGGTTCGCGATTTCCGGTGAAATTTCTCTGAGCAATAAATCGGGAATTTGCTGTGAAGTAGCTCTATACTAGAGCTGCTGCTATGTCCCACTAGGCGTCACTTTTCCTTTATAAGAGTTACTTTTAAATTTCTGGTAAATGGACTTTATTCGCGCTTTACTTGTAGAAATACAATTTGGGAGAACCTATTGGTATTCAATACTGGATTTGGAATGAATTTATTTAATTATTTGAGTTAAAAAGAAAACTTTTCACCTTTCAATACTGTAAAGGGTGAAATCTAGAAATTTGAGAAGATCTTATCCATAGTGTATTATTTACATCTGACAAGTTTCATAGTTATACATTCAGTAGTTCCAGTCATGTCGTCGAAACAAGAAATTGTCCGTGAGAAAATTTTGTGCACTCACAATCAAAATCCAGGGGCGTCCCACCGGTGGATTGCTAAAAGGCTTGGAATTGCAAATACTACTGTGTCTCGTGTAATAAGAACCTTCAAGGAGCGTCTGAGTGTCCAAAGGAAGGAAGGGAGTGGTCGTAAAAGTGGTCCAATGGACAGTAAAATGGCCAGGAAAGTCGTACAACAATTCAAGAACCGTCCAAACATGTCAATTCGAGATGTCGCTAAAAAGTCTAAGGTGTCAGTCGGTTTTGTGCAGAAAACCATGAAGCGTGCAGGGTTACATGTTTACAAAGTGCAAAAGCCCCAAACCGGAATGAAAAACAAAACATCACTGCGAAAACCCGCGCCCGGAAACTTTACACGAAGCTGCTGACCAAATCCGGTTGCATCGTGATGAATATTTCGTTGCCAAGTCGAAGTTCGATGTTCCGGAGGATGTTCGAAAGAAGAAACTATCGAAATTTGCAAAGAAGTTTCTAATCTGGCAGGCGATTTGCGGATGTGGTGAAATAAGTGCTCCCTTCATCACTTCCGGAACAATAAACGGTGCGGGTGCCTTAAGAAGCGTCTCTTGCCATTCATTAAGAAGCACAAAGGATTAACTCTG
This sequence comes from Aedes japonicus, assembly GCA_034211315.2. Classification (NCBI taxonomy): domain Eukaryota; kingdom Metazoa; phylum Arthropoda; class Insecta; order Diptera; family Culicidae; genus Aedes; species Aedes japonicus. The sequence goes on from JASCZW010006695.1 coordinate 67,802, forward strand.
TTTTGGCCTGATCTAGCATCCTGCCACTACGCTCGAAACGTATTGGAGTGGTACGGAGCCAACGGAGTCAATTTTGTGCCAAAGGATATGAACCCACCAAATTCACCGGAACTTCGTCCAATTGAAAAAATCTGGGCAATTATGAAAACGGAACTTCGCAAACATCCCAAAACTATAAAAACAGAGCTAGAATTGAAGAAAATTTGGGTAAAAACAACAAAAACACTTGGAAAATCGGTTGTACAAAATTTGATGGGTGGAGTGCAAAGGAAGGTGCGGGCATTCGGGATGGGAGACGAAATTGAATAAAACAAATGTTGTAAATCAAAACTCATTAGTAGTTCTTCATTCCCTGAAAATTTCAAGAAAATCCGATAATCAGTTTAATTTTGGTGAGTATATATGTGTGTGCCATTTTTATCGAATACACCCTTTATATGAGAGTTTCAGCCATGTTTAAACGCATACTAATACCATTCATATCAAGTAAAATACTGGTCTGGCATACTAAAGGTGCCTCCTTTACACATATGCAACAGTGCCTGTGATGTCAAACTCGCAGTTCCATTTTTAACCAAACGAGTAAAGAAGATGATTAGTTTCAAACTGCCAGGCCTGTGTTCTATACCATGGGATATGAAGCGTCAGGCTGGAAGGTTTGTTTACCAATATTTCGGGGAAAAAGTGCACGTGCTAATGTATGTAAACAGAACGTTTAGCGCATACCGTTTACACTAAGATATAACTCTTGAATCTTAGGCAAAATTGAAATCAACAACTGCCATTTTGTGCGTAATGCACTATTGAGTATTTGTTAACTTTTCGGAGTTTTTGTAGCTTAAACACGCTTTTGTGGTGTAGCGATTGTTTTGACGCTCAAACTATAATTTTAATTTCATTAGTTTAAGGAAAATAGGTTAAGTAGAATACCTTACAATTTAGTCTCCAACTAATCCAAAGGGTGAACACTTTTTATTTTTATTGTAGGCTTAAGTAGAATCTGGAAATTATTTAATTAAAGTAAGTTGAAAAAGATAAAAGAGCAAATCCCTTACAGAAATAGCTATCGTGGATTAACAATTCACTTCTCACGATCTGTTAACTATAGTCAATTATACGTTAGTGTTTTATGACGTTCGCACTGTCAGTCATCCTTTTTTTTTTTTTTGTCTTGATTATCGAGATTTTCAGCCTCAGGCTGGTTCATCTCCCGTCGTAGTCAGTCAAACACCACTTTTGGGCATTTTCGTAACTTCTCCGGGGGTGACTTAGGCGTGAGAGGTATGGATGTTAACCAATACGCCGGGGTCGCCCCCGCAGTCATCCTTATCGTTTGTGTGGGTCAAATTCATAGCGTTGATGAGCGTAGTGGCTCACTTGTAAAACGAGGGGCTTGCACGCAACAGTATTCCTTACTCTTTCGCTCCACTGCTAAATCTCATTTGATACCCCCTACTCCACCCGTCTTTCCCAGCAACTGAACAAAATAGACCACCTGAGATATTAAATTCACCTTGGTTCAGACACAGAGAACAGAAATTCAAACTAGAATATATTTCTCAAAAAAACTTGCGTAAGGATTCAAATTAAAATACGTTAAAACACTATTGCCATCTCTCGGGCTGTGGCCAATGGCGATTTTTAATCGAACATGAGTAAGATTCGTTGACCGTGCGGTGAAAGAACTGAACTGCCAAAAAAATTTAGTTGATGAATAAGATTTCAAGCTCGTCAATGGATGGCGATGCCAGCGCCGCCACGCTATTGCCAGTTCATTACGATTATGAAATGGCCGTTAAATTTCTTACACAGCTTTTGAATTTGACTTGGATGTCTGTTCTCTGTGGTTCAGACTTGAATCCTATCTCATACATTGATACTACTACCACTACTACTACTATCTTGTGCTAAAATGTAGTACTAGATCAGGTGGATTCGGCACGAATCTTTATAGACACACTGGGAACTAATTAAGAATCAACATTGGTTTGTTTTTCTAATAATTTTGCCTATGTTGAATGACAAACAAAAACATCACAACCTGTTTGTATTGCGCAACAATTCTTTGATTCCGAGTAGCCTGAAGAGTGAGTCGATAACTATTAGAACAATCTTATTAGGCTGATGCAAATTTCGAAATGTTTGCTCCCCTAAGCTTAATTGAGGCCAATTTGAGTCCTGATAGTCCCCAAAAAATTTGAACACATTTGGTTTTAATTTGGCTTTGCACACGCTATTCAAAGTTTGTATGGGAATCAGTATGAAGAATCTCAAACTTACATTTCCAGATCCCTAACATCTCGATATTATGTCCTTAAACCAAATCTAATTAAAGTTCATATAGTGTAAGTTACCAACAATCAAAATGCCGAAGATACCTGACATGTAAATTTTATACAAAAATAGTTATTCAGCAATAAAATAATAAAAATAAAAATATATAATATTATAAAATTATAAATATAAAATAAATAAAACATATAATAATATAAATAAAATAATATATATAAAATATATAAATAGAAAATATATAAAATAAAAAGAAAACAAAAACTAGAATAAAACATCATACCTAAAGTTTATATTTTATGTTTTATTGAATAACTATTTTTGTATAAAATTTACATGTCAGGTATCTCGGCATTTTGATAGTTGACAACTTACTATATGAATCTATATAGATTTGGTTTAAGGACATAATATCAAGATGTGGGATCTGAAATAAGTTTGAGATTCTTCATACTAATTTCCATACAAACTTTGAATAGCGTGCAAAGCCAAATTAAACCAAAGTGTTCAAATTTTGGGGACTATCAGGACCCAAATTAGATTGCAGGAGCAAACATTTCGAAATTTGCATCAGCCAAACTCTCATATATGCGTAATTTTTTCCGTACTTGACCAATATTTACCAAATTTCACTCAGTTCCTCCTCAACGTGAATTGATTACATCCGCTTTGTTGTACAGTTTTCAGTGAGATTCCGTTAGAGATGGCAGAAAATTAGAAAACCGTTCGCAAAAGGATTGTGTTCGCACCGTGCCTTAGGAAAATTAATGAATATATATCATTCCACCGTTTCAGGGGTCCTCCAAAGGTTTAGGGAAGGGATGGCAGTCGACCATAAGCCATGAACTGGATCAAAACCGGAAACAATGCGCAAAAAACTCAAGAGAGTGCTCATTGCTCATTGGCTTGGATTGATTGGATTGATTGGATTGATTTGGATTGATTTGGATTGATTGGATTGGATTTGGATTGATTTGGATTGATTTGGATTGATTTGGATTGATTTGGATTGGATTTGGATTGGATTTGGATTGATTGGATTGGATTTGGATTGATTTGATTGATTGGATTGATTTGGATTGGATTTGGATTGGATTTGGATTGGATTTGGATTGGATTTGATTGGATTTGGATTGATTTGGATTGGATTTGATTGATTGGATTGGATTTGGATTGGATTTGGATTGGATTTGGATTGGATTGGATTGATTGGATTGATTTGGATTGGATTTGGATTGGATTGGATTGATTTGGATTGATTTGGATTGGATTTGGATTGGATTTGATTGGATTTGGATTGGATTTGATTGGATTTGGATTGGATTTGGATTGGATTTGGATTGATTTGGATTGATTTGGATTGGATTTGATTGATTTGGATTGATTTGGATTGATTTGGATTGGATTTGGATTGGATTTGGATTGGATTTGGATTGGATTTGGATTGATTTGGATTGGATTTGGATTGGATTTGATTGGATTTGGATTGGATTTGGATTGGAATTGGATTGTATTTTAAGTGGAAAGTGGAACATTAAATTTTATGCGTTATCTAATACACATGAAGGGAATACTAGATTTGGCAAAAATATGGGATATTTCATGTTAATTGAAGCCAGATAACGCCTGAATCTAGCCTGTTGCATGAAATATTGCAAACAATGTTGTATGGTGCATGCAAGAATGCAAACAATTTCGTTGTTTATGCCTCATTTTGCTTGGAATTAATCTAGGGGAAATTTTTCGCGCCGAATATAGAGGCTGTATTCGATGAAATTTGGACACACGCAATTGTTCGTAAATTTTTAGCGTGTGGGTAAAAATTATAGAAATTTTCAGTCGAGTCGAGTGATTTCAGCGATGGCTTCGAATGAAGAAATAGTGCGCCAACAAATTTTGGGCACTCACTTCGAAAACGCTTCTCATCGATGGATCGGAAAACAACTCGGAATCGCACATTCAACCGTATCTCATGTGATCAAAACGTTCAAGGACCGTAGGACAACCAAGCGGAAAAATGGTAGTGGCAAAAAACGTGGTACATCAAATCCGGAGAAGTCCAGGATGGTATTGAACCAATTTAAGCGTTATCCCAACATTTCGATCAGGGATGTTGCGAAAAAGGCGAAAGATTCAGTTTGTTTTGTGCAGAAAGCAATGAAACGTTCTAGATTACATGTGTACAAGGTCCAGAAGGCACCAAACCGGAGCGATAAACAGAACTCGGTGGCCAAAACTCATGCAAGAAAACTGTACAGGGAGTGGCTCACAAAACCGTTCTGCATTGTGATGGACGATGAGACCTACATTAAAGCCGACACCAAACAGATGCAAGGACAGGAACACTAGGTCGCCACCTCTAAGTTGGCCGTTCCGGAGAGTGTACGGAAGAAGAAACTGTCGAAATTCGCCAAAAAATTCCTTGTCTGGCTAGCGATCTGCGGATGTGGCAAAATGAGTCAGCCCTTCATCACCTCTGGGACCGTCAACGGACAAATCTACAAGGACGAATGCCTCCAAAAACGACTCCTGCCCTTCTTGAGATCTCACAATGGCCCGACACTGTTTTAGCCGGATTTGGCATCTTGCCACTATGCCCGGCCCGTCATAGACTGGTACAAAGATAATAATGTAGTTGTTGTACCAAAAGACGTCAACCCTCCAAACACTCCGGAGCTTCGATGACAGAACTGATTACTGATAGAAAATGAACTTGAACTAAAGAAAGTGTGGTTAAAAGTAGGTAAGCAAGTCGGTCCTATTATTGCCCAAAATTTGATGAAAGGGATCAAGGCAAAGGTGCGGGCATTTGGGTTGGGAGAAGAGGTTCAATAAACCAATGATGACAAAACTTAACCATTTAGTAGTACTTTATTTCCAGAAAGTTTGAAAAGAATCGGGCTCAAGGAAAATTTTTGGTGACCTATTTTGTGTGTCCAAGTTTCATCGAATACAGTCTTTTATTCATTAATTTTTTCTGTGCATTTTTCGTTGGCACCCTGTGCCCAGAGAACCGCAGCAACCGACTACACTCGGTTGCTAATGGAATTTCTTCACGCCTCGGGAAATGAGATATGCATACTCTAGGAAGCATCAACTCAGAAAAAAGCAAGTTGGATTGAAATTTATAATATTTACTTTTCCAGTTGTGCCGGCACATAATAAGCGGTAGGGTTAGAGTCGATATGGGAAACTGGATGCAGGGGCTAAAAGCAGACGTTTTCAGTCTTTTCGATGCTCCCGCTGGACAAATGAGCTTGGGCATTCCAATCAAATACGGAAACCACTTGCGGGGCGTTAAAACATCGCTCGTGCCCCTCCGGATCCAAATAGCAACGACGCCGAAGCACGTGGGCCAGTCTATCTTCATTTCCCTGTAGATAAGTGTGCCCAATAGGCGCAATGCATTTTAACGGACTCTGTTTTGACTGGTTTTCAGTCGAATTGAAGAATTTATGACTGCATTTGTCGAGATAAAGTTAATTCGTTCGAGGCTTTCTTCTTCGCTGGAAATTCCTGACTAATTTAACCAACAACAGGCATATAAATAAACTGCTGCCATGGGATATTATCACCTCTTCCAAACAAAAACAAAAACGAGTCAGAAGGTTTCCAAGCGCAGCGTGCCATGACAATTTTAGGTCGATGGTAAAGTGTCAAAAGCCATAAAAATCAAAGATACCGGAGAATCAGTTATCTAGCATCAAGGAGTCAGTTCCTATCTAACCGCACCAACGGCTCAGACACATACGGCTCAGGGCAGCAACGCCTACTAGACCGGGACGCGTCTTTATTACCCACCACCTTTCCTCAGAAAAAAAAATCTTTGGTAGGGTTTTCTTTTTTCGGGATGATTCATCGTGACGAAACTGAAATTGTGGTCCGCGAGGAATGTTCAGCCAGAGGGAGAAATAAATTTCAAGATTAAATTTCGTGATAACAAAGGTCTGCTTGAGGTTGTAGAAAACTTCCCAACAGTGCGTGTTAAAACGATTGAAATCTCTTTTAGCAGACAAGAAAAAAAAACTCGAGTCCAAAGATACTAGCTGGGAACAAGGATAACGAAACGGTCGAAGGATGATCGTTATTTTTTATGGTCCGCTTTTTCGGTCTCTATATACATTCCCTTTTTACATATTAGCCTGTAAGTGGCCTGTCCGTTGAGGGGTGCTCATCATACTCGTTGCTCTTTGGAAATAAATTTCGTTTAAAAAAAAGTCCTGCTTTCAGTTCAGCACACCCTTTTATCCTATCCCATTCACCTCGGAAGGTGTCTACTTTAATGTTACCCAATAAATTATGCTTCAATTCGTTACGCTAATCGTCATTCGATATTGTAGCTTGCTGTGATGTACTTTTCGATTGATTGCGCGTCGGAGGTCTTCCTCGGAAAAGAACCTTGCCCCGTTGGGAATCGAGCAGGCTGGGCATTTTATTCCATTTTTTTGGTAAAGGAAAATTGATTGGTTTTCTGGTCATGAAAAAGAGTTGTCGGAAAGTCCCGAACTCGGGTGGTAAGGTTATGCTTTTGAGCATCGCAGCATTCCAATCAGCAAGATTTCCGCAGGAAATCAAGTGCGTATCGTATAAAGCCGCATCCTGTCGTTTGGCTAATGATGTTTACATCCCCCGTCCCTTCCGGGTGCCGTCGGTGAGGCGTAAGATTGTTCCCCGTGGAAAATTAAATTATTGGAAAATGCTCTACATCTGACGGCGACGGAGGATCGGTGCGTACAAACATCGTCAAGTTTGTTCCATTTCGTTTGCTTCGAAATTTTGTTTATTGAATGGGGATTTTCTCCAAATTTAATTTGAACGCTTCTTCCACGCTGGAAGTTTAGTGCGGAGGTAAACAAGCTTTAAGGTATTAAATGGAGCGAAAGCGAATCATTTTGACTGGTGTGATGGTTCTGACTGAGCTACTCGGAATGGAGGAAAACTGTCTCATTGGTTGAAGGAAAATAGGTCATATGCTCCTAGATATTAAAAGTCTGAGCAATGAAGGATAGTCGATTGATGAACAACGTTGATTTTTACTGAAGATGTTTTTGGGAATATTGTTTGGCTTTTTTCCATGATCATTAACGTGACTGTTATAAGATTATTGTGAAATGGTCGAGTTAGCCAGCACCTCGAACCAAGTTGAGGATGGAATAGAATAACAAAGGAAGAAGTCGAGATGTGTGTTATTTGATCCTAGACACTTTGTTAAATCTGAAGTGAACTTGACATTGAATCATCATTTATCCTCCTCAGTCGGTAAAGGCGCAGCTACAAAGCAACACCATGCTGGAGGTGGCTGGGTTCGATTCCCAGTCTGGTTTAGGAATTTTTCGTTAAGGAAAATTTCTCGACTCCCTGGGCATAGGATATGATAGTACTAGCCACACAATGCAAACTAATGCAAAAATGGTACCTGGCATCCGAAGCTCTTAATTAATAACTGTGGAAGTGCATTTAGAACACTAATTTGAGAGCAAGCAATAAGCGAATTGTTAAAGCAATAAGCTTGAAATGCTAAAGGAGAAGATTGAATCATAATGTGGTTTGAGGTGCTCAATGATTGGTTCTGATAAAGTAAACAACGAAACAAGTCCAGTAGTCCAATTGTATTGAGGGTTGTCAAAATGACCACCATTGATATTTACAGATTCGAAAGTTTACACCTTATCTCCAGAACCTGTTGACTGATTTCAAATTTATTTGATGTTCCGGTTTAGTGGTTGATGAGACTTAATTAATTTCACCACACGAATCAGTTCAGCTGTTCGCCGATCTCACCGTGTACATTTTGGTTTTATGAAGAACATGACTACTATGATTGACACTAATAGAATGCTCTATGACCACGATTAAACCTGCAAAGCAATTTATGTAAAGGGTTGAACCGTGAAAAATGTGTCAACTCAAGTTGGCGTAGTTTTTTCAATCGTGTATTCAAAAAGGTAATTATTATACAAATGTTGTACTTGTATTTTGTTTCTGTCATATTTCATAAAAAAAATTCAAATTGCATCGAAGTACTAAATAGGAACAGCGTATCGAAGCGTATCACGCACAAAATCCAAATTATTTCCACTCCGACTCAACAAAATCACTGAAAGTGGCCAAATCAACTGTGACAAATGTCATTTACGTGCTAATGAAGAGTCTAAAGGCTGCGAAGGAATTACATCTATCCTTCTCTTTGATTTACACGCTTTAAGGTCGCTAACATTAGCCTATTAGAATTACGTAATTATGGTCAAATGGAGAGGTAGCTTCTTGACCTTCTTTTGGCTGTCTTCCGTTACCATATGTCAGATTTTGGAAACAAATTCATCCTTCAAACCGATCACAAGCCATTTCTGAAAAGCAAAGAGGCGGCTATATGATTTATATATTCAGTTTGATCCGACTGCAAGATTCAAATTCTCAAGAAAACTGATTTAGAATCATTGCAGATTCTAACAATACTCTGGGAATGCAAATGAACAATTCTGCTTGACCTGTGGCTGGATTTATCTTTCTGGTTATCTACAGCCGCAGTATAACGATAACAGCAACACAGGGAATACTCCAAGAAGCATTGTAAACGAAGATATTTCCTCATTATTGCTAAGGACATTTTTAAAAGTTAAGCAGGAATTCCAGAAACCCACTTGCCAAACAACCTCCTCTGTCATTCTCAGCCAGAATATCGAGCTAATCTACGTCGAGTTAATATTAGAACACTACTCAACTAAATTCAAAGCTCACTTCCTAAAAACGCTTGCCAAATCGCATTCACCATCACTCTAACATTCTAGTATCGGTTGAAAAGAAAACACAAGCTTGACGAAGCAGGTCCTCGGTGAACACCCTCCTGAAAGAGGGGGAAAAGATAAATAGGATTCTACTTACACGCTTGTTTCATCGCTTTTGCTATCATTATCATCCAAGCTTCTACAATTTGTTTCAGGAATACTAATCGATCATACATCTGTGCAGTACAACGGACCTCTTCGAATACAAAATCTTCCGCTTTTTGCTGATATAATGGTATCCTGTATTCAATAGTACAATATTACTTGGTCACTAACTCATCAAATATCCAAATTCAATCTAATGGATATTGAATGATTTATCACAATACAGTCAGTACAGAAGAACCTGACTTTTCATTGTGGTGTAAAAGTAAATGCGTGTAACATTTCATATCATTCCAAATCCCTCTCCTGGGTCAAATTTTCCACCTTGTCCACGGTGAGAGGACTTATGTCATGCTATACGCATGCATGTGAGACCAGTAGTGAACGTATCACATATTCGCTTAGGACCCAACCGCTTGACGAGAAATGGAGTATCACTAACCCTTCTTAGATAAGATGCTTCCAACGACCATTTTTTAAATAATTTTATTTTTATTTTGTTCTGTGCACCAAACAGGGCTTTCTGTTTAACTATTCTCTCCGACTATTCATTTCCCTTTTCCTTTGATATTTACTGAAGACTACGTGGGTTCCCCGTGTCTTCTTAAGGTAGATACCAAATCCTCCCTATCTCCAACGGTTTCATGGACGTGGTCAGGTGAGCGATCGAGGAGTGTCTTCGTGGAGATTATTGTGTGAAGAAACGTATCAGTTATTTGATCCGTTTCATGGTGACATGCAATGTCTTCAACGAATTATTCCTCATCGTAGCTCCATCCACGAAGTGTACAAACGTCAATGCTAATGCTAATGCTAAAGTAGTGAACGTATCACATATTCTACTCATTTTTTCACTGCTACGTTGTAGAACATTTATATAAAGGACTAACATCAGGTGTGATACTGCTTATTGGCAACCATGCACCTTTTTAAATATAATACACGCACACTTCTGTATCATCTAAATCACATAAGTGGAAGCAAGAAGGAAACAAAACAGTGAGAAAACAAACATTCGATTCATGTAAATGTTGCCAGAAATGAATTTATCTTGCACGTGGTGGCGAGTGTGTTTGAATTTTGGCGGATTGTATTTTGAGGTTGTCAACACATGGTGGCCGAGTGACTTGCCCTCTGATGTAATCGCAACATCTTCGAAAAGGGTGAATGTTTTGATCGGGGTAATTATCTGACTGTTCGAAGTGAAGCACATAGTCAAAGAAAAGTGTTACTTAAGACAGACGATGAAAGGCAGGTGTATTAGAAATAGGATGCGGAGGGCTCGTTTAGGAAACGCCATTTGCATAAACCCTTTCCATGTGGTTTATATCAGTACCGGTGTTTGGTGAGTCATATACAGTATCCTAGGGTTATTGTTTTCTAGCTACTTTGTTGTTTGCAAAGTTCATAGAGTTCAAACACGGCAAATCAACCCGGCCGCTCTAATGTAAAGTTTGTGGATAGTTGTAATGCGAAGCGATGAGATTGATATACTTCATACCACACTATAAATAAATAGAAAGGAAAAACAAATAAAAAAACAAACCCGCTAGATAGAAGGTAGACCCGTTCTTTTAGATGTTTTAAAATAGTTTATTTGAAATATTTTAAATTTGGGATAACAACTAGATCCCAAGCTGTAATGTAGGGTTCCGGCCAATATTTTTTCTTATGGTTAGTTTAGAATGATTCAAACTTTTGAGTCAGAGAAACGAAAAGTCGTTATGAGAATATCACCAATAATCTCACTAAAATCTTTTTCTTTTCGTTTTAAGGTTTCTCACTCTCTGCATGTGGTTTTGCAAACATCATGGCCGCGAGCGGTTGAAAAAATCATGTATCCGATGGAATTCAAGACTCGCACGCGGCTTAGGTTTCACCGTGAGGCAACGAGTGTTCATTCCGAGTTTCAAGAGTTGAATGCTGCCCAAGTCAAACTTTACAAATCAGAAAGTATCATGGAAACCGTAAGCCATATGTAATGAGAAAGAAGATGGTATGTATGTTTATAGTAGAACTGTATAACTGTGTGTAACTGTAAACTAAGGTAAATACCATTTACCAATGGCTGTAAAATGAACGCAATCGGCATAAAACAACATGACTGACTGACCCTTATAAAACATTTCAAAATGGAAGCTCATTAGAAGATACCACAGAGCTGTAAGTAGCCATCATAGGTACATCATTGCAATTGACAGTTGTCTAAAATATAATTCATAATAGATATTATGCATACTCTTGTTGCAATACTTCTTGGGATTGACTTCAGTACTACTGGTTGTCAATATAGACTACATCAAAGGCCCGAATGTTGTTGCTAAGAACTATTGTTTGGTAGTTTACATTTTTTTGGAAACTAGTTACTAGTTACTACTGCATACGGCCTGGAGATGGCTTCAGCACTGGGGGCTTACTTTTAGGTATTAATTGGAGCTTCTATTTTACGGCTTTGCGACTGCATAACAAAACATCATCGTGGGAAAATTGAAACCGAAATTTTGAAAATTGCTACGGTCCCATACTAAATACTTCAGTGCTCACCCAGGCAACATAGGCTAGTGCTTTTAATGTATTGGTCCAGGTCCAGCTAGATACTCTAAAAAAACATTTCATTTCTTTCTCATGATACTGCAACTTGCAAGGAACATTTCTATGCAGGATGGGCTTTTCCATACGACATTTTAGACAATGGTTGAAATATCTCAGAACTTTACACGCTTCCAAATATAAACTTTTATGTTAGTGACGCATGAAATTGAATAGAAATGTACACTACATGTTTGAACTGAGTGGCTATGCATGTTTGCCTATAAGTATGTGTGAATTAAATTGAAAAGCGCAGTGATAATTTTTATAGGGTGTTTTTTTCTTATCCTAGTTGGGATGCTGGACCTTTGGGTCTATGAAAATGACCAGATGATCTTTTGAGCTTTAAAATCTTTTATGACAGTTTGACATACACAGAAAACAAATGAATTTTAGCAGACTCATAAAATTTCCCCTCGTTTAATTGCAGGCCAAAGCTAGCGAAAACAACGTTATTGTTTGCAATCTTCCATACAACAGACCTGATTCCAGGCCTGAAGTGGCCAAAATTTACATGAAAAATCCCATTAATTTATACCAAATCTAGCATTCCTTTTATAAGCATTAGATAACGCAAAAAATAAAATGTTTCTTTCAAACTATGAAGGACAGTCATTCAGTGTTGTCAAATAAATTCTTGCTTGTTCCGGTAACTTTATGTGTTCTCTCATTAAGACTCAAAAATAATTATTATTTCACACGTGAGTTCAGCTTTATCATGGAATTAAGCACTGAAAATTTTGTAGAACTGAAAAAAATTGTATGTTGTCCTCCATAATTTAAAGCCATTCATGGATAATTTTCCTTTTTTTTTGAGACAGTTTACCACTGTAGTTGACAACTATTATCTAACTATCCCCTGAATGGTTTCAACAATACGTTAGATGATGAAAGCCCAAATAAAAATTTGTTTTATGAAAATTTCGAGTTGTAGAATGTTTCAAAACCTCAATAAAAATCGCAATGTTGCTTGGCGTAAGATAAAATCAGTTAAAATGAATCACGATGGGATAGAGGATGTAATTTATTCAAGCTAAATGCTCTCTTGAAGCATGCAACTACTAAGTTATGCGTAGCTGGAAATAATGATCTGCCACAACCTCCTTTGCGCACATTTTTCTCAACTCTGTTACTCGCGAACCACTATTTTGTTTGCATCGTCTCAGAGTATACAGTCAGATGATTACACACACGCATTAAAACAGAAAAATAATTTTTAAAGCTACCCAAAATTAAGTATTGAAAACTTCCGAATTTTTTTTATGGGATATACTGTAGATTTGAATGAAATACATGATTTCTACAAACATAATTTAACATTATAATTTAGCAAGGCATCATAATAACAGTGATCATAGTTACACAATTAGTTGGGAAAGGAGCTTATTATTATGGAACGAATTTTTATAAGTATCAGAATTAAATGTTGTGCACGTATCAATAATCCCAGGTACAGCCACAATATTTTACGTAACATATCATCAGCTATAATAGGACAAATAAATTCCTAGGGAACGTGAATGTGAATCATGCTGTGAAATTGTTACGCACAATAGGATCCCACCACTAAAAAGAGGCGTTCAGAGAGAAACGAAGTAAATTGTGATCAGGATTTCAAGGTTCACAACCGTCAACAGATCATCAGGAATCGGATGATTCATTAGGTAATTTTTTCTCCATAATTTTACCATTTAAATCTGTGTCAAAGTGTTTGGGTAACAAATTGTATGTCAATAATAACTTTTTATTTATTTTATTTTACAGAAGCGGTACAGCCATTGTGGTCAATCCGCATCCGGGGATGAGCTGCAAGGTCCACTTAATGAGAATAAATTCAATTCCATAGTTCAAACCTTGATTATATCACCTATGTCATCGAGGAGTATACGTGTGAATTATTGCGTAAAAAGTCCAAAGAAATCTCCAAAGCAGTTCGTAAAAATTAGTTTGGTATGGATCCAGACGATTCCGCTAATGTGGAAGCTTTCGATGAAATGATAATGATGCAGTTGCTAAAGAAGCTCAATTCACCTACTACAACAAAATTATTTGTACTCGTAATTATTTGTATTTGATCATGGATTAAGCGATGGCGATAGGCAAAAAGTTTTACAATTCTTCGACAGCGATGAAATTAGTAGGGCTATGCCAGGAACTAATGATTATGTTTCTGTAATCCGGAATGGTAATAAAGAACATGTACAGAAGCGTTTATTAATTATGTCTTTGAAAGAAGCAAACATGATTTTTAAAGAAAAAATGCAAAGTTCTTAAACTTGGATTTACTTCATTCATTTAGCTCAGACCTGAACATTGCGTACATCTAGATAGTACAGGCACACATAATGTATGTGTTTGGTCTGTTCTCATCCCAATCAGAACTACAGATTGTTATTTCCGTGCATGTGAAAAATGTATTTCTAAAGAAAGTATATTACAAGAAGGACAATATATTGGAAAACAAAAGCTTCATCATGATATCTGAAGTATTGACCTACGACTCAAGCGCAGTTCAGTTGTTTATATTAAAATTGCTACATTTCATTGAACAAAATTCAATATATTGCGCAAAAACTATTTTCATGTCAGATGGAGCAACGACTCGTTATAAGAACAAAAATAACTTGCCAGCTTGTGCAATTTCAAGTCCAAGTATGGATTGGAAGCAGAATTTCTTTGCAAAGTCTCATGGGAAAGGTCCATGTGATGCTATTGGTGGTACTCTCAAGCGAATGACAAAGAGAGCAAGCACTGCACTATTCATGAAACCACTATATGGCTGCGCAGTTGAACAGACAAAAGTATTACAAAACTGAATTTCTGCTTCATGTCAGCTGAAAAGTATGTAAAAATGTCCGAAGAACTTGAGGAGTTATATAGTCACGTGAAGGCAATACCTGGCACACAGAACTTTTACTTTGCACCTATTTCAGAAAATAAAATTTCAGCTAAAAGGTTTTCTGATTCAAAAGATAACCCAAAGAAATTGACTTTGTGCGAGAAAGATTTATAAATTAATTATATGAAGTTATGTCAATTACTATTACGTAAAAATGTACATATAAAAATAAATCAATAAAATTAAACCCTTACCAAGCTAAAAATCTATGAGTTTTCATTGGCATAAAAAAGTATTTCGAAAATTCATATAACGTCATATTTTAATCGTCTTTAAATGGATATGCATGAAGTATAATTCAGTTAGAATTTTCTATGTTAATAAGACTGGATGCATATCCATTTAAGGACGATTCAAATATGACGTCCGCTATTGTTTTAGGTTTATCAGTACTACTGATACAGTATACAGTAACAGTACACGTACTGTAACAAATCTTGAACTTCCATCCTTGATCCATCACTTTTATGTAAGTCTTGTCCTTTTAGAGTTATGTTCACTTAACAAATAATAGTCTACATAAATTTTGAAAAAAAAAACAAAGTATGCAAAGTGGCTTGAAAATACATAGTCTATTCACCACAGAGTTTCATTGGCTTCTGATAGGGTGTTGCCAACCACGAAGACGAGTTGGCGTGAAATTCAGTCTTGAGAAAGTCGACGAAGAAAAATCTCTAAATACTAGACTCTAATCATTGTTCAGCTTGGAATATTCCAAATTGAATAATTCCTAGACTGAAGAGGGAATCGTATCAAAATACCTTCATCATGATTCCATTTTATAGTTTTGTTTTACTGAGCTATGCAAGGCTTTCATAAAATTATAATCACCTCACTGCAGTAATCGCCAAAATTTATTTATTTGATATTTATCAGCATTCAGATAACATATTCAATCGAACGAATTCTCCCTCAATATCCATCTTCACGAAACGCTGCCCTCAGCAAGTCACATTCCACGTCTTCAAAGCGATCTTCGTTTATAATTAGTTCTACAAATTGCAAAACAACTCTTCAAGCTACACTTTGAACAACCAATAACTCAATCTTATTACCCGCCCTGAGTAGAACAGCAGACGCCCGAAAAGGCATTGAACCACAGATGAAAGACAAACACGATTATCATCGGCAGCCACTGCTAGAAGGACTGCATCGCCATCGACCTGGTCGTGGTCTTTAATCATATCATCCCATGGCACGAAATACAACACCACCAGCAAGGAATAGAATCTTGAGATTCGTCTTCTGCCCGCATCCTCGGAACAAACTGTCAAAATAAACTCAACACAAAACCCAATCAAATCAAGCTGAAAAGTTTTCCCCTTTTTTCCCGATCGCAGTAGACCTACCCGTCAGACGATATGTATTTTCTTGTTCATTTTTCTCTTTTGCGTGGAAACTTCGGTGGTAAACGAATTTGCCCTCCAGCCAATGCCAAGTGCAAACCAAGACAAGATTCACCTCTTTTGCGCGCTACCAGGGAAGGCTGATTGACTTCCCACAACAATGCCTTCGTTGAAAGCAAACCGAGGGAAAGCGAAAGTGGAAAGGAATTTCTTCCGAAGGGAATCATCATTGGCACCACGCATCTTTGGGATGTTCTTGCTTTCTTATACCCAGTTTGTTCCAAGAATATAGACAGAAAAAAAATCAGTCCTATAATCCAGGCGTCCCGGGAATCGGTACATATTTGAAGTGCGCCTCAATGCAAGGAGCGCCGTGATTTTGTATGCCGGGCAAAGGTATAATTCAAATAATGCCTGCGGTGTGGGTGTTTGACGCTCATCTCAGCCGTCCTACCAGACCAATAAACGAGACGGGTACGTAGCGCGCGGGCAAGTTCAATTCCGTCAAGTCGGCCCCATATAGACCAACAAAGACGTCGGCAGCAGCCTAGGCAGCATAGGTCTCTCAGAGAAGATTGACAAATCGAACTCGACAAGCAACAGCCGTAACAACGAAAACGTGCGCGCATGCATGTTGAGCGAACATGTTGAAGGAGGTGCTTCCTGAAAATGTGCACGGACCACGGACCACGAAGAAAGAACGGATATCGTCGGCAGTTTCCTCCTCCAGACCCGCGTTTGTGGTTAGCAACAAAACGTCCCATCTAGGCTGTTTGACGATGCCTGTGTTGTGACACGATCGGTGGCTTTGCGCTCTCTCTCTCTGCCCTGCCCATTTGGATATCTTGTTTCGATGGGAAGTGCAGCAGCTGAGTTTGTTCCTTTTGGAGAAACGAAGAAAGAGGCAGGTCAAAATAAATTGTTGCGAATTTGAATCAGATTCGATTCGAATCGAATCTATTTATCTACAACAATTGGCAATTCTATTGCGAGGTTCGCAAGTGCTGTGGTGGTCCTTGGACCGAAAGGGAAGGCGATGCTCGAAAATTGCAGCGAAGAAAACAAAGCCAACCCCGAGAGAGGGTAGAAACGCTTCAAGTGGGTCAGGCCAGGCCGCTTTGCCCGGTCCCAAGAGTGAAGAGAGGTTCGTTGAAGAAAAAGCGAAGGGCAGGGAAGGGATCGATTGTTATTGGAACAATTTTCTTGCACTGTTAAATTTTGTATAGTAAACGAACGGTATGGGATGAGGGTCCTTGTTGCGAAAAAAGCAGTCGCATTAGGTTCAAGTGGCTGTCGGAGTAATCGACGAGAAGCAAATAAATAAATAATGATAGGATCAGATGTTATTTTTTAAATTAAATGCGTTTTACGTCTCGGCTCGGTTCGACAGGGAAAACGCCAAACAGATTCCGGCTGCTGGTTGTTGTGCGTAGTGGTGACTCGCCGCGAACACACAAAAGGTCTCGTTGTGCCTGGCTTCCGAGCATAATATTTGCATTCAACAGAGACATCCAACCATCAGGGCCTGGCGGAACATAGGATTAATTAATTGATAACTTGATTACACTTGGTAGAGCACAAACTGTTTGCAATCAGCGGCAACCGCTGCTGGGACACGTGCATGTGCGCTCAACGGCTCAAACCAGGTAGGCCGCGGTCTGTGGATCTGCTCTTGACAGTTTCTTCATCAGTGTTGCCTTGGCAGCCTACTGTGATTTCCATACCAAAACAAGTCACGCCCAGCC
>JASCZW010006696.1:0-22863 GCA_034211315.2 Aedes japonicus
GGGAAAGCATCCTAAGATAGTTTAAACCCCCTCCCGCCTCTAGAAAAGGAGGATCCCATGCAAATAAAAAACAAATTCCTGCAAAACTCGAGATCTAATCAAGCAAATGGAACCAATATTGGTATGGGTGAGTTTTTGAAGGCAAGATATATGTTTTTGATGGCTAAGCCCATGCTCCCTCTGGAAAAAGGAGCCCCCATAAAAATGAAACACGAATTTAAGCCATGCTATGCTAATTTGCATGTAGGAGTATTTAGGTCCGGGAGAGCATCTTATGATAGTTCAAGACCCCTTCCGCCTCTAGAAAGGGAGGCCCCATGCAAATGAAACGAGATTTGGCATGGACGAGTTTTTGAAGGCAAGAAATGTTTTATGGTGATTTGAGATCTTTCCTCACTCTGGAAAGGGGGACTCCCATACATACAAAACACAAATTTAAACCAAACATGAGAACTATCCCTACCGCTATGCAAATTTGTATGCAGGAATTTTTGGGTCCGGGAGAGGATCTAATGATAGTTCGGCACCCCTCCCGCCTTTAGTAAAGGGGGCTCCTATTCAATTAAAAACTATTTTCTGCATTACTCAAGAACTAATCGAACAAACGGAACCAAATATGGCATGAAGAGGTTTTTGTAGGCAAGAAATGTTTCTACGGTGGTTCATCTTTGGAAAAAGGGGCTCTCATACAAATGAAACACGAATTTGAGCAAAACATGAGAATTATCCCAACAGATATGACTAATTTTATGGAAGGATTTTTGGACTCGGGGAAGGTTCTTATGATGGTTCGAGACCCCTCCCGCATCTAGAAGGGGTGCTCCCACACCAATGAAACAACAATTTCTGCATAACTCCAGAACTAATCAAGCAAATGGAACCAAATTTGGGATGTGGGTGTTTTCGGAACCAAGAAATGTTTCTATGGAGGTTTGAGACTCCTCCCCTCTCTGAAAGGGGTGGGGTCTCATGAAAATTAGACACAAATGTCAACCAAACATGAGAACCATACCTACTGTTATGAAAACTTATATGTAGGGATTGTTGAGGCCGGAGAAGGTTCTTATGATGGTTCGAAGCACCTTCCCCGCCTGGGAGGGGAGGACTTCCATACAAATGAAACACAAATTTCTGCAAAGCTCGAGTTTTTGGAATTGGAGTTCTTCAAATGGAACCAACCTGGAGGGGGGAAAAGAGGGCTCTCAAATCAATGAAACAGACATTTGAATCAAACATGAGATAATCCATGCAACTAAAACACAAAATGTGTATTTCTCGGGTAAGAAGCATATTCTGATAGAAGTTTGAACCCCTTTTTAGTCAAGAATTGGTGTTGTTACTCTCAGTGCTACATTATGCACAAGAAGTTAATCTTAGGTTAGGTAAGAGAAAATTGCGTACAAACTGACAGGATAAGGCTTCGTTTGTCTTTGAAATGTGTGTACGCAGAAAGCAAAACCGGTAGAAAAACCGGTGCAAGGATTGAATTAATGACACAAACCTTTTTTTGCATAAATAACACACACAAGCAATAGAAAATATTTTAACCAGATTCATTCAGAACAAAAACCATAAACGCGCTAATTCTATTAATTTTTCATTCATTTAGTCGCATGCGTTGCAAGTCTCGCACCGGGTTCAGCTAGTGTACGAGGAAAAGAAAAAAGTCAAGTTTAAGTCGACCAAATTTTGATCGAAACACCCTTAAGAACACTAAGTTGAGAGTAAGCAATAAGATAATTGCGAAGGCAATAGGCTTGAAACGTTTAAAAGAAAGAACACATTGGCCGCCTGACAGAGAGTGGAGATGTTAAATCATGAATTTATACGGGAATCAATGAAAATCCATCCGAAAATTGTCTCCTTATATAATGCTGGCGTTATATGATCGCTTGTTTCGCCTTCGATTGTTCACGTTGAATAATCAGATAGCAATGTAATCGATGCATTAGGCATATCAGGAAAATTTTCCGATGCTAAAACGTTTACATGTCAAACGAACGACCCTTTTACAATAACATAATAAAACAACTGCAATTGTTTTGTTCCATCGTCAACTACGTGGCCGTGCCTTGTGCCCAACCCCCCTAAATTTTTTTCAAATTGAAAAAGAAAAAAGAAATAGAAGAAGTCTGATTTTCTGACAACTAAGCTGTCAGATCTATTCCCAATCTACTTACTTTTTATAAGTGTCGTCTTAAATTTCTTGACTGGAGCAATTTCAAATAAATGATTAATAAAGCGATTTTAAATATTCTCGAGTCAAGTGCCTGCAGGTCCCAGCAGCGCGAATATGTGCTGACAGCAGAGAGCGCAAAAGTATCATATTTACAATACTCCCCATCAGCCCCGGTTCGTCAAGATGGTTTACAGCGTACTTGTCAATTAGGCAAAAATTCCCCCCGAAGGGAGGCCACGATTTGAATCGACAGGGGGTGGCGGAAATGGAGCTCAAACACCTGTTCGTGGAATGCAGCACCAGGTGGGGCGTATTCACACAATACTCACCCGAATTTTCCGCACAATTTTCCGGCTGTCGTTCTTGATGTCGAGCGTAACTGTAACGTTTTCCCCGTGCACGTAAGCCGCTTTGTTGAGCGATGCTTTCAGATTGACACGACCGTCGGCCCACAGGAATGGTTTGTCCACGGATAGCTGCGGTCCCTGCGGGGTTGTTCCGAGTTTGATGGGATAGAATAATATAAAAAAAATGAGCTGGTTAAATTTATGGTTTTTCATTATTTCTACATGCATGAGTGGGTGAGTGCGCGTCGCTTGGCCATTGTTATCGTTGCGCTTGGGTATGAATACGGTTCAAATTAGCAGAATTTCGACGATAGAATGGAACTTGATAGTGCCCGACCAAACAATCATGGAACAATGCTTCATTGTGAAAAGCAACTCGTGTTTTTTAATAGTCTTCTTAATTGAGTTATTTATTGAAGCTGATTTGACATGAGATAATTATGATGTTTTGCAGTAACTGTTATGTTTTTTTTAAATAGATGAAGCGTTTCATGTTAATTTGTTTACTCATAGCTACGGATGTGGTGAACGATTAAGTGTGGGAAAATGGCATTTCAATATTTCTCGTAACGTTTTTAATCTGTATGACGATGAAACACGGATTAACTACGCTGCATGAAAAATACATTTCGTTTGTGTCCACATTGTCTGATTTAAGAAGTAATAGGTAGCAGTTGCAAATTGTACCGCTGCTTACTTAACACCTCGAGGTTTGAATCGATTCTTTTATATCAGTCACACTTCAGTGAAACCTTGTTTGCTGTTCAATTATTAAAACGTCTTCTTTCAGTCTAAGGACGCACTGGAGAATGAACAGACGCCATCACCACTCCACCCCATTCCAAAGGATAGGATGGCAATCTGCTTTTCGTCTTTTCTTGGTTCGATTTGTTCGGGGAAGTTTTTCCTTTGTTTTTCACCTCTCAATAGGTGCTTTGCATTGTCAGGTCTCTAGGGTAGGATGGTCTAAAACGACCCTCTCACACTTTGTGATGAAGTGAAGCTTGAATTAGCATACTGGCTCATCAAGCTTCGAAACAAGGAACGGAATTCTACCGAAAAAGCACATGGGACCATTTTTTCCCCTGGAGTGTATTTTGGTCTGTTCTTCCCTAATTGAACCCGGACCAAAGTTTCGGTTGGTCAGCAGCTGTCGGTCTAGCTTGTGAATCAATGGCAGTCTATTAAATTGTCATTAAAATAAAGTAGCTGCGTTCATATACTTCATCACATATTTTAGTGACGTTTCATGGATACCATGGATTACTTTGATGATATTGTTACACATGTTCAATAATGAAGATTAGCACCAATAAGGGCCATTCATTTTTGAGACTCTAAAATGAACTCGATCATTTCTTTCTTTCACGCATGTACAGCGCATTTCGATAACGCCACATTGACCGTTCAGCTTGAACGAATATGAAAATGAAAGACAGTTAGACTAAAGGGTGTTTCGATCATAATTTGGTCGACTTAAACTTGACGCATTTCCTTTCATCGTGGAATAAAAAAATCTGCACACCCCTCATGTTGTCGATGTGTGCGTGTAGCATCATGTCGCTATTTTGATTTTGACATTAGCACTTCAGTTATCAAAATATCGTCGAAGGAAGAGAAGCAAAATATCAAAATTTTGCACGTGCATGGCGAAAATCCAAACTTCTCTCACGCCAAGTTGGCGAAATTGTTGAATTTGGCTAAATCAACTGTTATCAACGTATCAAAAGTGTTCGGTGAACGTTTGTCGACAGCCAAGAAAGCTGGATCGGAGGGAAATCGAAAGGCGGAGGCCACAGAGACGACCAAAAAGTGAAACTCCAACCTCTCCGCTCGAGATGTCGCAGAGAAGCTGGGAGTAGCGCCTTCAATCTGTGGGTAGAGCTAAAAAAACGAGCTGGACTGTCGACATTAAACTGTCAAAGTTCGTGAAGAAATATTTGGTGTGGCAGGCCATCTGTACCTGTAACTTGAAGAGCACCGTTTACAATGCGACCGGAACCGTCAACCAGGAAATTTATCAGATCAAGTGCCTACCAAAACGTCTACTGCCTTTCCTGAAAAGACACACTATTTTGGCCGGATTTGGCATCTTGCCATTACGGAAAAAAGCCATGGAGTGGTATGCTGCCAACAACGTTCAAGTGGTGCCCAAGGACAAGAACCCTCGCATAACGCCAGAGCTCCGCCCAATCGAACAATATTGGGTCATCGTTAAGCGGAACCTTAAGAAGACTCAAATAGCTGTTGTGAGCGAGAACCAGTTCATGGAAAACTGGTGTTCTGCGGCGAATAAAGTGGACAAGGAGACTGTACAAAATCTTATGTTAAACGAAAGACCCGGCAATTCGTATTCGGTAAAAAGGAAGAATAGCAGAATATTTCTCCTGTATTCTGTATTAACTGAACCTGAAAAAGAAAAAGAATTTGACTTTTTAATATAAACTTTGATCGACCCACACACATTACTGTTTGACCAAATTTTGATCGGAACACCCTTTCCCTCTGAAATGTGTTTATATTTCCATTGGTTTAATTATGACATTACAATACTTCATTTCAAGTGGTTAGCCAGAGATGTTCTACATCTTCATATTTTTTTAAATTATTTTGTTTTCAATTGATTGGTGTTTTTTCTACAAAATATATGCTTTTCTATCGTGGGAGTGTGTTGAATTTGAAAAATTTGATAACCTCAATAATTACAATAACTTAAAATTGATTTATCAGCTGTCTGATGATTGGATGTGGTGACCTCAGGCAGTATTCTCTGAACCTTTCCAGGACTATAATTTTTCTCTCGCCGAGAGTCTGTAGACCAGCCAGGCGATGGATCTAAAAGATTATGGTTCTTGGAGGACACTTCAGAATCATCCGAAGGATGGTGTTCTGCACTACCTGAAGTACCTGAAAAACCCCCTACTTTCCGGAGGACCATAGTGCACAGTTGAGCTTAGAGTCCTTTCCCGGCACTCGGACGTCGATCAGCAGCCCTTAACGTGAGGGACAGACGCTGTCGTGAGCCACTCGTCCTGGACAATAGACGCTCAGGTTTGCAGAAACAAGCCTACGACCAAAAGTTCCCACAGGGGTTGGTTACCCGAAGGTTGCTCGCAGCCCAGCCGGCAACGCGAGGAAGTAGGGATAAGAGTTACTGAACAAGAGGCTAAGGACCACTAAATAGGGTCTATTTTAAACCTGCAGGTACGTAAAGTACCAGTGGTACGCATTGTTCAGTCATTTACCAACCGACGAACCGGGCTCAACAGCCGGGGTACGATTTTCACGAAATCTGGTCAATTTGTGTGCTTTGCGGAGGACATGGACATTATCGCAAGAACATTTGGAAACAAAGTACATGCTGGTAGTTCTGGAAGTAATGCCACGATAGGCGGGGATACCTTCGAGGTGGTGGAGGAATTTGTCTACCTCGGATCCTTACTGACGGCTGACAACCATACGAGTCGTAAAATTCAAAGGCGCACCATCAGTGGAAGTCGTGCCTATTACGGGCTCCAGAAGAAACTGCGGTCTAAACCGATTCACCCCCGCACCAAATGCACCATGTACAAAACGCTAATAAGACCGGTGGTCGTCTACGGACACGAGACATGGGTCATGCTCGAGGAGGACCTGTAAGCACTCGCACCTGCGAGAACGGTGTGTGGCGGCGAAGGATGAACCACGAGCTCGCTACACTCTACGGCGAACCCAGCATCCAGAAGGTGACCAAAGCCGGAAGGATACGGTGGGTAGGCATGTTGCAAGAATGCCGGACAACAACCCTGCAATGTTGGTGTTCGCTACTAATCCGGTGGGCACAAGAAGGCGTGGAGCGCAGAGAGCACGATGGGCGGACCAGGTGGAGCGTGATCTGGCGAGCATTGGGCATGACCGAGGTTGGAGATGCGGCACCCGCAAACCGAGTATTGTGGCGTACTATTGTTGATTATGTCTTATCTTAAATGTGATGTTGAACAAATAAATGTATGTAATGTATGTAACTCTCCCAGATTGTCGCAACTCTCTCATATACCATACTCGACCACGAGAAAAATGATTTGTTCATGGACCGCACGCTTGTTCTTGGTCGGTAGAGTGAACTTTCTGTTGATCAGCGGCTGCAGAGATCTTAACAAAGTTCTACACTTTGTTGATGTTTTGTCAACATGTGATCCGAACAACAACTTGCTATCTAGGGTAAGACCAAGGTATACTTCTTCCCCGGACCAATCGATCGGAGCGTTACAGAGGTGGACTTTGACATCTCGTGGCGGAACGAGTCGACGTGACTTCCAATGCGGAAACAGAATCGTTTGGGTTTTAGTTGCATTGATAAAAATCCTCTAGCTGTTGAAGTAATCGGACAGAACATTGAGGCCCTCCTGAAGTTTTCCAGTCGTCCGCAAACATCGACAAAATACAACCACCCGGCTGGGGAGGAACATCTGACGTGGACCTGAAGATATTCAAAAGGATAGGGCCTAGGAGGCTACTCTGGGGAACACCAGCATCTACGTTAAATGTTTCAGAATGAGAATTGTTTAGGAAGACCTGGAATGATCTGTTCAACAGATAGTTTTGATGATCTTAACAAGCTAGTTCGGAAAGTTATATCGATGCATCTTAAACACCAGACTATCGCGCCAGACATTGTCGAACGCCTTTTCGCCGTCAAACAATGCCAT
Organism: Aedes japonicus; assembly: GCA_034211315.2. Lineage (NCBI taxonomy): Eukaryota > Metazoa > Arthropoda > Insecta > Diptera > Culicidae > Aedes > Aedes japonicus. The sequence continues at coordinate 7,215 of JASCZW010006696.1, forward strand.
GGCAGATGTCTTTCCAAAGAACCTGTACCGTTCAAGGATGTTAGTTACTCGCGACAGTTGGTGAATGGTAGAGGGACTTTTCCTGAACCCAAATTGTTCCTGTAGGAAGATGTTATTCTGGTTTGCGAATTCCAGTAAATGGCTGAGGACCAACTTTTCGAACAGCTACGAGATGGAGGACGAAAAACTGATGGGGCGATAGATTTTAGCGCTAGGATGTGAATGGGGATTACTTTGGCTATTTTCCAGCAGGATGGCAAGTAGCCAAGCTCCCAACATCTGTTAAAAATCGTTGGAACGTGTCGGAAGAAATCAACACTCAAGTTTTTCAACTCACCAGCGGCTTTCATGTTCTTGGTTCGCTTGATGGCAGCTATCACCTCATCAGCCGATACACTACTATCATCAGGGTCAACTATGGATGTTTCGGCGACTCTAGGCATTGCCTCCGTCACAGTAGGCTCATGTGGGCTCAAAATAGATTGGCCAAGGTTGTGTGAGTTCACAAAATTTTGACATAGTGCATTGACCTTTTTAACAGGGGTGATAAGTTGAGATGGTACCGAGCTCTGGTCGAGCGGATTAAACGGCAGAATTGGTCTTGGCTTATGCATCATCCTGGCTTGAATAATTTTAGTAAGGCGGTTTGAATTGGTTTTTAGGTGAAGTAGACCGGAGCGTTGAAATTGTCTTCGGATCGAGTAACGGATTCCGATAATGTACTTGGTAGTCCTGTCAAGGCTCAGAGAATCACTCACCTGGTTGAAAATGTGGCCCTCGGTCTCGAGAGATTGCTTCGTCGATGGCACACAGTTTTCGGTTGATGTCATCGAGCGTCTCGGGGTGTGCATCGTAATTGACACAGTCGTCGACGCATCGCTGAAACAGTTCCCAGTTGACTCGGTGATAGTTGCGTCTGGTGATCAGATGCCGGTTCGACCAACTTCGGCCACCACCAAGCTCCAAGGTCCAACCTGAGCTCCTGGTATACTACAGACTGAACGATGTTGGTGAGAGAAATGTCGAGGGGTGAGTGCGCATCAGCACGACTCAACTTGGTTAGAGAATCCGGATTGAGAATCACTAACCCTCTTCCGGGTAATTTTGAATGATGGATCCGTTGGATTTCCGACGAGTGTTCCTCCTGCCTTCGTATTTTGCGTTGAGGTCGCCAGCGATGATGAATTGCCCCACCGCCGTGTTAGCGTAACGATTTCTTGCCGTAGGACCGTGGCCGCTTATTTGAGGCAGTAGGCCGCGATGATGACGATTGGTCCAACGTTGGTGTCTACCTCCACACTGATGGCTTCGATTGCTTTGAGTAGGAAACTCGGCAGCAGGCGGCAGTTGATGTTGTATCGCAACGCAATAGCAACGCCCCCTTCTCTGTTGTTGGTCCGATCGAGTCTGATGATCTGAAAGTCAGGAATATAAACATTGACTTCAGGCTTGAGGTTCGTTTCGGTGATGATGGCGATATCGATTCCCTTCTCGTGGAGAAAATCCGTTAGTGGATGTTTTTGTTTCAATTCAGGATCTTCTGGATGAACTCCATCATCTGTTCCGGCTTGTAAAGGTCATCATCAGAATGATGGGTTGCTGATCTATTTGTTGCCGGATTTCCCCAGCCTGTAGGAGGGGCAGGTTGAACTTCGCGGCGGCTACAAATCGGTGTTGAACTGAGGTGGTTGACTGGCAGTTTTGCTGTCGGTTGTTTCCATTAAGAGGCTGCAAGTTTGATACATTCTACTGGAGCTGCGGAAAATGTTTTTCCGTCACGTTGACGCCCTTCGGTTCGACGCCTTCGTCGATTTGGATACACTCGGCAGCCTTTGGACTCCAGCACCTTTTTCACAATCTGATTTAATGTAGCAATTTCTGACACCGTGTCCGAAGGATAGGCAATTTCCGCATTGTTTGACGTTGTTCTTCAGCGGTCGGTAACGCTCCCTATCAATAATGATGTTAAAGAGTGCGTTTATTTTTTGGAGATCACCCAGACAGGAGGAGTCTTTCTCCAGATGGATCAGGTAAAGCTTGTCCCGATAGTTGGCTGTCCCCTTGTGCCCGAAGGGAAACGCTTTGATCGGCTTCAGCTGCATCGATTTGAGCTCGTCGATGATTACTTGCGGGGTGTATTCCAGAAGACTACGAATGACTAGCTTCGACGGCTTGCTGCCGGGAGAATCTTGCGTGAACAATTCTAACTTTTCCACTGCAAGGAACTTCTCCAACTGCTTAGGGATCTTCCTCAGTTGAGCTCGGGATTTTTGTGCCCATGGTACTCAATTTGAGCCACCGCAAGTTTGTTTCGAAGCGTCGCGACATCCTTTCGAGGTGGTGAAAAGCGGGGCAATTTTCCTTTAATTCGGGTTCGTTCTGAACCGGCAACGCAGCAATTCTGGAGTTTGCCAGTAGTCTGGCATTAAAATCCGACGGTTCGGCAACCGCATCGTCGTTTCGCGGTCATTTTGTGCCCAAGATATTTAAAGGACATAGATTGAGTTATCTGTTTACCCTTAATTTGGAGCTTCGGTTGTGCTGGGTTATACCATAGACTAACTCTAAGACCAGTAGGTCCCATACAAAAACGTTTTTTTTCTTGGCTCAGTCAGTACTAGAACATCGTCCCAAGCTCGGTCCCAAGCTCAATAATGCACCCCTTATAATGAACTCACATGAACTCACTCTCAAATACTCTGTCAAAATAACACAGCAAATCAAAACAAAGGCGCAAATATGTATAACAAGGTGCTGAGTGCAAGGTGTATTTCGGACCAAGGGGTTCTACAACAGTGAACCAATTTCAAATCGCTAGTTGCATATTGATTGTTGGTTATACTTCCTAGAAAAAACTACCGACTCTGTTTTCTCCGTAGAGAATTCGATACCTAGCTCTAGAGCCCAAGTAGACAAATTGTCCTGTATCCTGTAAGGGTCCTTGCAGGTCGACCCCATTGGGTCCTGTTGCAGACACTACGCCGTCATCTGCAAGTTGTTTTAACGCACAGTTGTCACTAAAAAACAATGTTGAGTTCCAGGAACTGATTAAACAATTCACGCCGGTATCCGTGGCAACGCGGAAGCAGATAGTCTCGCAGGTGAAGCGCGGAATAGTCCGCCGCTGGACGTCGCTATCCTTAGGAAAGACGCTATGAAAGCAATAAATCAAGCTATCCGTTAGCAAAGGGAAGAACGTTGGGTGCAAATGAGAGACGTGAAACTGTGGGAGGTGAAGAATAAAAAATGGTTTGATCAAAACAATTCTTCTGACCAGCGAGTACTCACTCACCTACGCATTGACACACGAGTTCCTATTGAAGAAATCAACGTCACCAAAAATTTATTGTTGCGGGACGGTCATAGTAGTCCACCACGCAATCTTGCACTGCAGGAAGTTCGAAGCAGCTAGAACCAAAAATTCGACCAACCTGAATGTGGCGTTACGTTACGAAGATGACAACGAAAAGCGATTGCTGAAGTTCCTGCATGAAATTGATGTGTACCGAAGCTTGTGAAGAGAAGATAACTAGAAAAGTGAGAGGCGGTGAAAAAGAATACGTAACAGGACATGTCGGAGGTTAAACAGACGTTGATCCAGATACAGTAAAAAAGCGGAGAACATAGGAAAATCAAATGAAGTCGAAGATTATGAAGGAGATAAAGGGAATATATTAACGGCAGCTGACAATGATGACAGTGAATTCAAATATTTGCAAAGAAAGTTGAAAGAAAGAAGATACCGGAGAATACAGTGAATGAAGTAGATGTTAAAGAATGGAGAAAACACGACATAGAAGAGAAGAAATGATTAAAAAAAGACACAGTGAAAGCGAATCAACGAAAATTATTAAAAGGATGCAGATAAAGGAAGGCTACAAGTAACATACGTAGAGCACCCGGTTTGTTGAATGACAATATAAAATGTCTTAAAATTTCCGTTCAAACCATATTACTGACATCTATCTTCGTTTTCGCTGAGAACGTTTATTGAAGTCACGAACACGCTTGTGAACTTGATGAGAAGTTTCATGTCTGAGCAATTCTGGACACATTTGTGTGATCTAGATAAAATGATTCTATAGGTTTCGACAGATAGGATCGCTACACATTCGAATTGGTCGTTATGGATTCTTGATCAATAGTGAAGATTGAGTTTCATGTCGGTTTGTCGGTGCGTAGAGGATAAACAAATGGAAGCTGATGACACACACGATGAAGTGAAAAAAGAGAAATTAATTCAGAGGATACAGTATATGAGAAAAAGTGAATGTAAATAGGACTGAAGGTGTAAACAAAAATGAAGCAGGATCACGAAGAAGTAAAATAAAAAATTGGGAAGTTGGAAAGATCATAAAAATACAGTGAAAATGAACGAATGGTTGAGATAAAATAAGATAAACGGAAGAAAATAACCGGAAGAAGAGAGGTGTAAAAGAGAATCAGACGAAGAGAAGTGGCAGAAAAGAAGAGAAAGAAGAGAAGTGGAATATGAGAAATGGAAGACTGGAAGAAATGACCCAGGAAGGAAGCGGAAGAAGAGATGGTTGAACAAGGAAAATAGAAGCAGAGAAGAAAAGAAATCGAAAAAAAATAAGCAGAAGAAAAGAAGTGGAAGTATAAAAGCGGAAGGCAAAAAGCGGAAGAAAACAAACGAAAAAATTGAAATAACAGAAGAAAAACGAATGAAGAGAAACAGATTCACAGAAGCGGTAGATGAGAAACGAAAGCAGATTTGCGGGAGAAATGTAATGGAAGAAGTTAACTGGAAGAGCAGAATCTGAAAGAGAGGAGCCGGAGAAGACAAGTGAAATAAGAGAAGCAGAAGTAGCAAAAAGCAGAGAAAAGTAGCAGAAAAATAAATGCAGAGGAAAAAGAAAGCGGAAGAAGAGAAGCGACTGAAGTAAGCGTAGGAAGAGAAGCGAAAAACGCAAAACGGAAGAATAAAAGTGAAAAAAAAACCTCGAACAGGACGAAGCAGAAGAAGAAAGGTGCAAGTGGAGAAATGGAATAAGAGAAGCGGATGAGAGATACGGAGAAGATGAAGGGGAAGAAGACAAAAGAAAGAAGAAAAGCGGAAGAAAATGAGTAGAAGAATAGAAGCGGAAGAAAATATACGGAAGAGGGGAAGCTGAAGAAGAGAAATGGAAGAAGTGGGAGAATAGCAGCAGAAGAAGATTTTAAAAAAATGTAAAAGAAAAAGAGTGTACTTTGTTTTCAAAGACAGTATTGTAAACGGTAACAGTAAACTGCAGGATAGTTGACTTAGCTATCCATATTAGCAAACCAATCCATAGATATACATTACCAAACAATAATGTCATATGATTCTTTTATGCCACGACATTTTCGCCCTACACACTAAGATCTTCTTCTTCTTCTTCTTCTTCTTTAGCATTTCAAGCTTATTGCTTTCACAATTAGCTTATTGTTTGCTCTCAACTTAGTGTTCTAGATGCACTTCCACAGTTATTTATTGAGAGCTTTCGATGCCAGGTACCATTTTGGCACTAGTATGATTGTGTGGCAAGTACATTCATACGCTATGCCCAGGGAGTCGAGAAATTTTCCTTAACGAAATATTCCTAGACCAGACCGGGAATCGAACCCAGCCACCTCCAGCATGGTGTTGCTTTGTAGCTGCACCTTTACTGACTGAGCTAAAGGAGGACCTAAGCTAAGATCAGTTTACCTAAATATGGGTGTGAATACCAATAATCGTGAAAAGTGCACATACCCATTTATGGGTACGGTACTACTTATCCATATTTTTCTTCCCATACAAATTTACGCAAATATGGATAAAGTCAACTTTACCCATAAATGAGTATGTGCACTTTTTTGAGATTATGGGTAAACTGCGCTTTGCGTGTAGGGTTTTTATTATATATTGTGCAGATTGGGCCGAAGGGTCTCAGATTGTTACACTTCAACAATACTAGAAAATTCAGGGTTGCCAGTTTTCCTACAAAGTTTTCCACAGTGAAAGAAAATTGATTAGAAAAGCCGGAAAAAAATATTTTCTGAGTCATGAAAAAAAAATGGTTTTCTTGTTTATTTATTCATAAGCTTAAAATGGTGTAATTTTGGAATTTTTTTTTAAAGAACTTAGAATTTTTTTTTAAGATTATATATTTTACCTTCACTTTTTTTAAAAACACTATTTAAAAAACTTTTTTGACTGTATTAGTAGAACGATTGTGATTGGGAAACTACGGGAATTTAAAATTAACACTAAGTCTTCATTTGATCACTTTAAAAAAAATATATATAAAACATTGAAACACTTTTTTCAAATTTTCGCTAGTAAAGTGAGCAAATTCCTTTAAGCTTCTAGTAGAATTTAAAGGTATTTACTCGCGTTTACTAGCGAAAATTTGAAAAAAGTGTTTCAATGTTTTATATTTAATTTTTGAAGTGTTGATTTTAAATTCTCCTAATTTCCCAATCATTATATTTTTCCCAAATTTAAAAAAAAAATCCTTATAGTTTGGAAAAAATATTGTTCAACGATGAATTGTTCTTGAGTTATGAATTTTTGAAGTTAGTGATGTTCGGGAAAATCGGAAAACTTCAATTGGCCTTTGCTAGGAAAACTGGCAACCCTGAATTTTTTAATAATGGTTTTTGATCATATATCCATGAACTCTATGCGTGGGGAAAGTTCCGTATCAATTTGAGACTCTTCGGCTCAAACCTGTAAGGTAATAAAAAAAAATCTCCCCTTGTCCTTGAAATTTTTGTTTATACTTTTTAAATGCAAGTATACAAAAAAACTACAATTAATTAGCGATGACAGTATTGATAAGAAATTAATAAAAGTAAGCATAATTGCATAATAACGGCGTCATATTAATGTTGAATATTTTTCTGCTTGGAACGTTCTACCGTTTATGTTTTGCAAAGTAACGACATCTACCGTACGCGATGGAACCAATGAAAGCAGAACGTAGCACAAAGCAACGCAGCCTACGTAGTGACAAGCAATCACCGTTTACAACCCTGCTCAGGAATATGACGTTAAAAAAGGATAATGATCTAAATTCTCAAAATTGGATTCCTTCGTTGGCACATTTATAAAAGTTTTCCACTTCGCTGGCGATGATATGCGCAACTTGTGCCAGTAGCCAGTCTGGTGGCATTGTCGTCATTTCCCTCCCACGCTGCAAATAGAGTGCTTGATGGATGGTGAGTTGACAGGAGGCTTGGACATTAGACTGATGCAAAGTTTGTAGATTTGGCACCACAATGGTTTGGTCGTAAGTCATGTTCTGATATGCTTACTAGAATTTTAAATCATTTGACTGGAATTGAGTCTCTGTCAATTATATTTCCAACTAAGCATCTACTCAAACAATGCAAACATTGATTATTTATATGACATTTGGTTGACAAACAATGTTCTGTAAAGTGTAACTCTCTTTCAGAGCAATGTGCAAATGTCAAATGATTGATGCCAGGTGAGATTCACTACTGAACAACATTAAATATTTGTTTAAGCTGCACTGTTGCTGCAGAATACCCAATATTTGGTACAATTTCACCTATTTTGGAATAACATAGAGATCACTAATTAATGAGTAACGGTTACCCACAATTGAGTAACAACTACGCATTTATGAGTTTAAGTTACTCATTATTATGTTCAACCAATGATGTGTAAAATGGGTAAAATTGTACTCATTAATGGCTACTTTCCAACTACAGTGTCTATAAAACGGACTTCCCAAAATTTGCACCAGTCTAGTCGGCACGGTTTTATTTCACGGCTAGTTACATTTTACGAATCTTCTTTGGCTCTGATTTGGACACAAAGTGGGCCCATCATCGTTGGTATGACAAAAACGAGGGTAGATCAAGGTTCGTGCACTCGAGATTGATTTATTCTAGGAACAATAGCCTGAGTCCTCGGCTTGCTTATGCAAGCGAATGCCATCCATTGTAGGCATTTTGAGGCAATTTGATCAATCTGTTGAAATGCTCGGCTTTCAATGGAAACTGACTTCGTTAAAAAAGGAAATACAGTTTATCTCTACTCATGATCTTGATTTCCGCGTAATTAATTACGTAGGATATCCCCATCCCTGCGGTACATCCGGTGTATTTTTGATTGTGAAACATGACATTTTCCTGTTCCTAGGAAATTATAACACATGTATACATTTCCTTTAAGCGCTCCAATTGCCATCAACGCAGATTGAGTGATTATATCGATAGCAATCATCAATCCAGATGTGGCTGATGAATGTGAAGGGATTAAGGAGATGTGTTTTTTTTGGAAATAACGACCAAAATACCACCTCTGTCAGATACGACCTCACCGAGTTCGCAAATCCATTAACATTGGGGAATGCTCCGATTATTTGAACAAAGCTGACCTGTGTCCTGTTAGTTATGCCTGTGGCTCAGTAACACCGAATCCACGAAAGGACGATTCACAATTACCAAATGGTCTGAACGAAGCTGCCAACCACTACTGTTGGTTCATTTCATGCGTGTAATTGGAGTTTGTTCTAAATATTGCCTTTAAAATCAGAGTCGAAACATAAGCCAGCATATCAAATGCTCAATTTGCCGGTTGTTGATGCTTCTGCGAATGCATGAAATGGACTTCATGCACGGACTAAAGCATTAGGACGGATTCACGTGCTTGGCAATTGCTTGTTTTGGCGACTGGTTCCGGTCGAGTTGACAACTAACTAGTTGGCTAATTCCTGTTCCTGTGAAGGGTTGGTGTCGAATTTCAGAGGAAAGACGAGATGAAGCTGAAGTTGTGGAGGAATGTGTTGGGCACGAAGATAAAATGTTTTGTGGCATCAAAAAGCATGTCACACAGTGTTGGCAAGGTATGGCGTGAACTACTATTCTTGATGTGGTCAACAAAAGAGAAATTTGTATTTTGTCCTCGGTACGTGATAGCGGCGAAAAAATTAGATTTAGTTCCTAGTAACGGGTTAGTCAATACTTATTGCAACACTTAAGATTGATTGGCAAATGGCTAGAGTTATCGAAAATAAACCAAATTTTTACAGAAGTTCAGTATTCAAAGCTCGATTCAAAGTAAATCTGGACGCACGGTTTAATACACTACCGCGTCCCTGGTGGTTTGAACAAAAAACGTTTGACAGGCATTTGTTGATGTTTCATTGACAAAAAAATTGGTGAAATGTTTTTCTCGATTGATCGACGCATCTCGAAAATACGCTTCGTGGAACTGGAGAGAAAGAAAATTAATTGTGCACAAACATCTAGAGAATCCTCCGTGGTCTGCCTCAAAAATAGCAAAAGTGTTAAAATTCCCAAAGTCAATGGTGTGTCTTGTAATCAAACGTTACAAGAATACTCTGAGTGTGTATAGAGCACAGCGCATCTATCATGAAAGTGGCACTATGGACAAAAAGCCGTGGAGAAGGGTCTTGAGTTACGTGAAAGGCAACCTAGGTGTCTCCATACGTGATTTGGCAAAGACATACGATTCCAACATTTCCACCGTGCGTAACATCCTTTCAAGAGAAGGATATAAGTCTTTTTATGCCAGTAAACATCCGAATCGCTCCCGGAAACAAAATTTAGTGGCCAAAAAGCGAGCACGATTACTATACCAACGAGTTTTGACGACATTTGATGGCTGTATTTTAATGGATGATGAAGCATATGTCAAAATGGATTATAAACAAATCCTCGGACGAAAATTTTACCTGGCAACAGATGTCCCTTTTAGGTATAAATTTGGTTTTGCTGATAAGTTTGCTAGGAAACTAATGATTTGGTAAGGAATCTGCAGATGGGGCCTTACAAGGTTTTCATCACATCTCACACAATGACGTCGACGGTTTACATTAAAGTGTGTCTGAAAAAGCGGATTTTACCCTTCATTCGGCAACACAAGACCAACGTTATGGTTTGGCCGGACCTAGCCAGCTGCCGCTATTCTACGGAGGTACTAGAATGGTATGCTGCAAACAATGTTAATTTCGTCGCCAAAGAGTTTTTATCCTCCGAATTGCCCTGAGTTCAGACCTATCGAAAAATATTGGGCAATAGTCAATAGAAAACTTCGAGGATGCGGTAAAGAAGTGACAAATGCACAACAAATGCGTTTAAAGTGGAATAAGTTCACCGGTACAGTGTCACCAGCGACTGTGCAGATCATGATGGCATCGATCACAAGTAAAGTGCGACAGATCGTTTGAAACGGTAAAATATAATAACGTGTTATATATTGTTTGAAAACTCAATAAATACCCTTTTGTTTGACGTTTTGATCAACCGTGTATGTTGTTAATTTCTTAAGTTATGATCACTTGTATGCGTCCAAATTTATTTTGAATCGAGCTTTATGTATATATCGATCAAATATCTTGATGCCCTGTCTAATTCACTGCAGCGCTCCTAGTGGCCGGATCTGTAACATTTTGACAGCAGTTTGTTTTGAAATTTTTGTTCTTTCAGTGATGAATTTATTATGATTCATTTCATTTTCAAAGAAACTATACTTGATGGAAGCCGTGAATCGAAAATTAATTCTGGACACTAACTTCGAAAATCAGACGAGGTCAGGTTAAAGAAACGCGAAGACGTTGAAATCAGTGTTCTCAACTATTTCCGGCAGGATCATTGCAAGCGTCGTAGTGGAACTAAGGATTGAAACATGCATTTGAAATTGTTGAGAACGATTAGGGCAAACGCAAGGCTGTCAGATTACGATATCGCTAAGAAATTCAATGCTATTCGATTTTTTTGGTCTAGTAAGCAACCGATCAAGACATTTAAACAGAATTTAGTGTCCAAAAGACATGCCCAGAAGTTGAACTTTGAGGTTTTTACGAAGTACGAAGGATACATCCACATGGACGACAAAACGTACGTGAAGATGGATTATGTTCAGCTTCCCGGGCAAAAGTTCTGTATAGCCATTGGTCGAGCTGATGTTCTTAGCTAGTTGAAAATCGTTTTAGCATGAACATGAGCATGATTGACCGCCCGAGGTTGCTACTCCGTTATTGCCAGATCAGCTGTTATTACACTAAGAACCAAAAGATGATGCTTGGGACTAGCATACATCCTCAATGTGTAAAAACTGGAGATCTAAAACTAAGGCAATACTGGTGCCGGCCACGCCTGAATGCAGGTCAATTAGGGAATGGGTAGGAATATGTTGACGTGATACTCGCTTTGTTGGAAGCCGAGAACACCTCTGCACTTCCACGAAAAATCACTGGGATGTTGGATAAAATGTTTGGGTTTCCATATATTTTTTATGCATAAAAAGTTAGTAAATTTACCGTAGAATACGGTCCTGAAAATCGTTTTTCGAAGACGCCGTCTTCGCGCGCAGACCAACAATTAAAACTTTCAACGCGTTTTTCTCAAAACAGCATTTTCGGAGTTTATGCCGGTGATAATTCGAAAACTAATTATTCGATTAAGCTGAAACTTACAGATTTTTTTTACTATAGTATAACCTTCTATATGAATTAAAAATTATTGTAATATTTAATTATTAAGTACGGAAAAATGTGATAAAATGGCGGGAAAAATGTGGATTTTTTCAAAAAAGTTACGCCAGAAGTGCAAATTTTTTTTCTTTACATTTTTTTTCAATTCATCTATTAACTGTAAATGTAATTAATGTATTTTTTTTGGTTTGGCAGGTTTCAGATCGAAACTGCGACGAGGAGAGCCGGCACAAGCAAAATGCAACGACTTTTTCAACGCACTCTAACGGCCGCCATTTTATTGAAAAAAATTGAAAAAAATATGTTTGTATACTACATGGATACACTTATAATTGTAAAAAAGTTTCGATTGATTTGAGTTAAAACATCCCCTTGAATTTTTTTTTCAAAAATGAGTTTTTTTCTCGTTCTAACTGTATATCCCTCCTTAAACCAACAGTAATGATGCTGTTGGGGCCACTCACAAGTGTGGGTGGTTTATTTCAGCAGAATACAAAAATAAGTTAAAACACCGAGTTTGAGAACCGATTTAAACCAACAGTAGGGATGCTGTTGGGGCCACTCACAAGTGTGAGTGGTTTATTTCAATGGAATGCAAGAATACTTTAAGAACATCGAGTTTGAGGACCGATTTAAACCAACAGTAGGGATGCTGTTGGGGCCACTCACAAGTGTGAATGGTTTATTCAGCAGAATACAAAAGCATGTTAAAACACCGAGATTGAGGACTGATTTAAACCAACAATAGGGATGCTGTTGGGGCCACTCACAAGTGTGGGTGGTTTATTTCAGCAGAATATAAAAATAAGTTAAAACACTGAGTTTCAGAACCGATTTAAACCAACAGTAGGGATGCTGTTGGGGCCACTCACAAGTGTGAATGGTTTTTTAAGCAGAATACAAAAGCATGTAAAAACATCGAGTTTGAGGACCGATTTAAACCAACAGTAGGGATGCTGTTGGGGCCACTCACAAGTGTTTATTCAGCAGAATAAAAAAGCATGTTAAAACATCAAGTTGGGGACCGATTTAAACCAACAGTAATGATGCTGTTGGGTCCACTCACAAGTGTGGGTGGTTTATTTCGGCAGAATACAAAAGTATTTTAAAACACTGAGTTTGAAGACTGATTTAAACCAACAGTAGGGAGTTGAAAATCGTTTTAACCGATAAATTTGCGAGAAAGTTTATGATCTGGCAATGTATTTGCAGCTGCGGACAAAAAATCCAGTCGAGTTATGAGTACGAGACACTGAAGATGTCTGCACATTGTAAACGAAATACGCGTATCAAGATAAGCAAAGGTAGTTGGAATTGAATGGAAAATACTAATTTTTCATCTCGTTTCTAATTACAGGTATTCCACTAAACAGCTCAAACTCTCTAGGAATTAATAAATCCAGGTTTTCGTGACAAACGAGACTATGGATTCCAAAATGTAAAGGCAATCCTGAATGAAAAAAATATTCTTCCGTACCAACAACAACCACAACTACAAACGGTGTATGGCGTAGTAAAACAATCCCCTAAAATCTGCGTCTTGACTTGATTATTTACACATGTTAAGTAAATATGTGGCGCTTCACACAAAATAATCCAAAAGATTGATATGAGGACTGCTAGCCTGACCAAATTTATTTCTTAAAAAACTTCGGAACATTTTCCGCAAGCCATTCATGCGTTTTATGAGCATTATGGGCAAGCGCTCCACCTGGTTAAAGACAAGATGGCCAGCAGCAACCTTTTTCATACAGGGTACAACAACATCCTGGTGAACCTTCAATTTACATCGGCTGTTACCTTCAGTCCTTGATAAAAAAAATACCGGGGCATTACAACCTCCTCGCTGGAGACTATGCTTAGAACCATCACATTAGTCTAAAAATAGGTTGACATGACGATAGGAACATAAAAACATTTTGGGGAAGCAACTTGTCATTCTTTCGATTCATCTTTTGATTCTGTTTAAAGTTTTTATTTCAAAGTTAATGTTTTTTTTATCACTTGACTGACCCAGCTTTCTTGTTTCGACATTTTTAGTTTTACTCTACACGGTTGGCTTAGTAATTTAATAATGTAATATACTAGTACAAACTATCCAGTGCTGCAAAATATATCTGAATCATGTTTCACAAGCAAGGGAAATTGCTTTTTGAAATTTACTACACACATATACAGGGTGAGTGGGCATTCCTGTCAGTGAAGTATGTGGTCATAAAAATAAGACACTTACATGAACTATAGTTTTCAATGTTTTTCGTTTTTGGTATATCTTTAACATTTGTCTAGATTTAGTTCAGTTCAAATCTCTCTCCCATTGCTTTGATTGCCATCCTCATGCGTTGTTGGAAAGCGTTACAGCTAGCACGCACGAAATCTCGAGGAATGTCAATGTTTATTAAAAATCAACACGGTTAGTCTTTTGGTATTCCCTGAGACGAAGAAGTCGAGAGGACTCAAATCAGGTGAAGAGGCAGGCCATTATTTATTAACTCTCCTACTGTAACTCACTCTCACTAAGGCAAAACTTTTTATTCACTTACTTACAAGCTTTGGTGTGAGAATGTAGTGGGAATCTGAAGGTCTGGGATCTGGCGTGAAGGGCGAGTTGATGAGGATCGGCACGATCAGATGATCATCCGACTCGGGATTAGCACTCATTCCACGAGGTGCTGGGAAGACTGCGGGTTCTCGCGGTCGACCCACGAACACGTGGCCTCCGATCTGGGAAGGTCAACGGATGGCGATTGGCACGATTGAATGATCGTCCGGCTCTAAGCACTCGTTCCATGATGTGCTGGGAAAACGGCAGGTTTTCGCGGTCGGTCCACGTACACGTGGCCACCGAGCTGGGAACTGCTACTCCTGTTCCTGTTAGTAAATACCGGAAGATTGTACTAGGCTACTGCCTATCGCAGATTCACAGCGGGTAGGCGGGAACTTGGCAAAAATACCAATGGGTCCTGATTCTGAAATCTATCTGCTAACTGCTACAATTTCCCACTATTTCGACAACTACTGTTGTAACTTTAAACTTTCTTACTTCTAAAGTTCCGAAGTGGTGTTTGTGGGCACGAACCGTATAGCGTGCTAGCTGAAGTGGAAAACAATTTCTATGCAGTATTCAACCGGTAGCCAACCTCTACTTCCCTAAATGTCCCAAAAATATCACCAATTGACCCTTTTCCGCTTTGCCTTGTCCCAAAGTTCCACCCATTAGCCCTTTATTGATTCCTTCCGATTTTAATCTGACCGTTTTCTCGAGTATACTTCTCAATTCATTATAAGCAATTTATATAGGTTTAATCAACTCAAATGGTTCCTATCTACATCTACCTAGGTATAAATATTATGATCATCGATAATATTATCATTTTACTTTACAAACCATCACCTTGGGTTCTCAATGTTAGTGGGTGCTCTCTTTCATAATGAGTGGGTGCTCTAAGGCCTATATTGTAAAGCAATCCTCTCGTAGTTTACTAGCTTGTATCATGGGGCAAAGTACCCAAATGGTAACATATTTCGATGAAATAAAATCCGCAAATTAACCTCACACCAAGCCTTTGTAGTTTTCACCTGGTGGGACGATGCAGAGTCTTGTTGGAAGCAGTATGGTGCATTCTTGTGGTGTTTCTTGACGAAAGAATTTAATGTCGAATTATCGATGTTTTGGAGAATATCCCCAAACCAGCACCCTTGAAACATTCCTGAACCTTTGAAGGGCTAGTTTATCACGCGGAATTTTTTCGTCCGAAAACAGAATTTCACAATCAACTTGCCGCTCACCAGCAGCTTGTGGCATCTTTCGACACTTGCAATCATCTGATTTTCAGTCAAGACATGTACTCGTTGTTAGTTGTAAGAATTCAGTCCAAGGTTGTCTCTCAAAGTACTCCTGGTCGTTGACTGTGACATTCCCAGTTCTTTGGCCATATTTCGGCCAGACTTACCAGGATTCCGCTGAATTCGCTCTCCGATGGCTCGTTTGGTGATTTCCGGACACCTGACAGTGCATTTATGGCCAGGTCTAGGAGATATTTTACAAGAACCTGTTTCTTTTTAGTGTTTGATGGTGCGAAATATGGATCTTTCTCTTATTCCGGGTGGTTTCAATTTCTTTGAAACAGTACACGGTCTAAAATGTTATAAAAACAGACTTGTCACGAGCTCCCTCTTCATGTTCACTA
>JASCZW010006697.1:0-85511 GCA_034211315.2 Aedes japonicus
GGAAAACTCAGAACTTTCAGTCTGATCTGGTGAAGATAAATTAGCAGTCGTTGCTCCGCTCGTCGATTATGGATACAGCGTGGAGTAGTCTCGTGATGGAAACCGGGTACGGTTTCACGACGTTCGTTTTTGCAAAATTGACCTGCTATAAGTCGGTGTCCGACACCAAGCGGTTTTGGCCACAGGGCAGCGACCCTGAAGGCAAGGAGAAGGATGGTCAAACGGAGGTTCTACTTAGGAGAATACCACCTGGAAGCCGGAGATTTTCATGCAGGCCTCGAAGGATGATGTTCCGAATTTGAACTGGAAGGATGTGGATAAGTTTTCGTTGAATTGGAATAAACCAAACCTGGAAAGGCACAACAAGGAGATGCAGCAACAGCAAAAACATCTGACGCTGGAGAAATAGTCCGGATCAGGATCGACGCACACGGTTGCATCGAACAATTCTTCATCGCACAACAAAGGTCGTCTACCACAGCAACAACAGCCTCCCGCAAAAAACCACAGCAGGATAGAAAGGAAAGTAAGAATCACAACAACCGGGGAACTGGGTACGATTTCAATTACGACAATGGGAATACGTCACCGGTCTACTGCAATCGGGACAAGGTAAGTGCACTGCTGCAATTTTTGACCTCATACTAGTTAGGTAGGTTATCAAATTTTATAATTAAAACCAACCAATCCCAATAAGGGATATTATGTAAATTAAGAATAACCAAATAACGCATCACGCCACAAATAAGAATAACACGAGAAGAACAAAGATGAAGAGCCCCTCTGAGGTTTAGCAATTACCCTGTTTAAGAATTGAATGTAAGCATTGAATCAAAGAAAAAAATAAAACCACATTTCACTACTACTTTGACCATTCATATTTCAAATTCCTCTTCGATCTTCCAAAGGAGAAACTCGAACATCTTTTGCCACTGCAGCACTACGTCCTGGAGCAGGCGAAACTGCCCGGTTGTTACGGGTTTGGTGAGTTCCTTGATTCGGACTCATTCCACTCGGACAGCCAGTCAGACACTCGTTCTCCGGCCATGAACCGAACAACGAAGATTCAGTTCATTGGGATGGGCACGGCGATGGCTCTGCTGAAAGAGTGTGATATCGACAAATTTGCGCAAGATAATCTGATAATCTGAATCTACCCGCAGAGGGTATCTTCCGGAAGAAGTCATCCATCCAGGACATGCTGAGTTGCGCCAAATGCAATTAGCCAATGCACAGTGGGCAAGAACTGATGAAAACCAAGGAAAAAATCTGTAACTTTTGTTGCTTTTAAGGCATGTGAACAAGGTCATTTCCGCATGGAAATTGTCTGGGAAATTGAATGGAACTGGTTTCAATAACCACACGGATATGGTTGTGGAGTTATTTACCCAACTTTCCCTCATATTCTTGAATAGTTTATAGATATCTTTGCACGAAAAGGCTCAAGAATAACAAAATAGTGCTAACCCCATGTGAAATTTGCTGGAAAATCGAATAGAAGTTATCTCATCTACCGCACGGCTCTGTGAACGAAGATATGGCTGATTTTACCCCACTTCCCTTGTATTCTTTCGCTAGCAAGAGACGAGGCCGGAAAGCGATGGCCACAGAGTTGTTCAGCTGGTTCAGATCTACATGGGTAATCAGAGACTCGGTTCCGGGATGAGTTTAAATTCGCGATCGACATAATTGCGATAGCTATGGGTCAGACGCAGTTGAGGGACGAGCTGTACATCCAGATGTATCGGCAAACGACTGAAACTCCCAGCCGGGACTCACTGATTCGTGGTTGGAGATTGATGCCTATCTATCGGTCGTTTGTTCCGTCCTCACCAACGTTCCAACCAGGCACTGCTCGGTTGCATCAACAGGCACAGTGATCCAACGTTTGCGACCAGCTTTCCGGATGTTGGTAAGTGGCCGATCCTGTGAAGATTTCGCACTACGCTGTGATCGCTTGCCGGAGGTTGGATAGGATTGGCAGTTCCGGGCGGAAGCAAGTGAAAAAGCTAACCGAGTATGATATTAACCAGGCACGGGAGCAAACCTTCCATTGAAGTAAAATCTCACATTTTTATAAATGCATTCATATATTCTTTATTATAATTATTATTATTATTGTCTGTTATAATTAAAGCAACATTTTTGTTTTAATTTCCGCTGTAACTATTTTGTTCACACTGTAACACATTTTGAAAATTTTCACATCGCTCCCTTTACGTCGCGACAATGTAGTACGTCGCGACGATTCAGCATTGTCTCGATGAGTTAAGTTGTCTCAGTTTACATCGACCCAAATTACATCGATACGTAGTTCATCATTTTATGGTGTTCATCGAGACAACACACTACCAAAATCTCGTGTAAATTTCTGTCCCTGAGACCGACACATGCAAGCGTCCTTAGCGCATAAGAATGTGTTGAAGAGATGAAAAATAAATTCAACCGAACACATCTTTTGTCCGAATTGCGTATATGTTTCAGTTTCGGAGACATAATTTTACACGAAATCTTTCAACTTTGAGCGATTTGTAGCGCTCCCAGAAAAAAGGTGATATTGAAGCACTGCCAAACCCATTTTATTCGAATAAGAGTCATAATAAAATAGTTTGGCAACACAAGCTTGATTACGTCGATTTTAAACACGGTTCAGAATAGGTGCAAGCGTATTTAAATTATTGTGAAAATTAATCCCATAGTTTTCTAGTATTTTATCAGATATTCGTAGGTTCTCGTGTGGCTAGTGTAATAAGTGAAGTGTGATTTTTATGGTTTGTGCAATTGCGCAACGAAAATGTGTAAGGGTATAGTGCATTTAAAGGGAAAACTTGGAGTCTGGCTCAGTATATTCCCTAGTACGGTTAGATCAATACGACAAATTTGTAGTGCAAAGGTAAGAAATTGTGTTGAAAATCTTGGGTGGCATGTACATCTCGATTAGAGTGATTTTTTCGTTTCGACCATTTGGCATAAACGATTTCAAATCGAGCTCGAAACGAGTGAAACGCATAAGGTAGTACTAGATCTTTGAGCAAAATTTGGCATTGTGTAATATCAACAATCAATATGTAACTAGCGATTTGAAATTGGTTCACTGTTGTAGAACCCCTTGATCTGAAGTACACCTTGAATCCAGCACCATACATATTTGCGCCTTTGTTTTGATTTGCTGTGTTATTTTGACAGAATATTTGAGAGTGTGTTCGTGTGAGTTTATTATTAGGGGCGCATTATTGAGCTTTGGGACCGAGCTTGGGACCGATGTGCTAGTACTGACTGAGCCAAGAAAAAATCGTATTTGTATGGGTCCTACTGGTCTTAGAGTTAGTCTATGGTAATATTTATAGTCACTAGATTCATAGTCTGGCGGATACAACGACGGGAGCCAATTTGAACTGTCAGTTGGCGGATCCAATCGAGCATATCTCGAGTAATTTATGTTAAGGGCCTTAAAAGCCATTTGTATACAATGACTTTAAACGTTGATTTCTCACGAATTACGAGAATCCCACCATATCCTGCTACTCCATATGGTAGAGCTAACATTCTTCTGCCAAATGCT
This sequence comes from Aedes japonicus, assembly GCA_034211315.2. NCBI lineage: Eukaryota > Metazoa > Arthropoda > Insecta > Diptera > Culicidae > Aedes > Aedes japonicus. The sequence goes on from JASCZW010006697.1 coordinate 3,563, forward strand.
GCTTTCATTTCACGAGAGTGATTTAAGGTTCAAGAGAAATCGATATTCAAAGTCATTGTTTACAAATGGAATTTAGGCCCTTAACATGAATTACTAGAGACATGCTCTGATTGGCTCCGCCAAGTGACAGTTCAAATTGGCTCCTGTCGTTGTATCCGCCAGACTATGAATATAGTGACTATAGTAATATTATATTCGAGCATTTTTGAGCGCAAATCGAAAACAAATATCTTGACGAGCTGAAGTTGTTCGCCAGATTAACGAGTGCGCAGTAGCTTGAAATTTTAAACTTAATATTGATGCAATTGTCTTTATTTCTTTCTTTACGTGCTTACACCAATATACTTACATATACATACTTACATGAATATGATGCGTTTATTGAACTCAATCATTAATTACAGTTCATTTCAGGACTACGGAATCACCACAAAATGCAATGAGGCATCAATTCCTCTCAAGTGGAATGTCTTACGGCATTCATGGAGGAAAACCAAGACTTCGCTCGAGTTTTGTTAAAAACATCCGATGGCAGGAGGAATTCCCACAAACAATCGGATATTTTGAAAAATGCACTTAACGAGCGAGGTCCTCCGGTGCAGGAAGTTTCAGATTGGAAAAAGTAAGTTCAATTGGGGAGCCACCCCCATTTCAGCAGTCTTGATTCACTTCGCCATGGGAGTTTTTCAACAACTACTGGGCTCAAAATTGGCAGCAAACTTCTTCGTATAAAAGTGCATCTAATGGCCGTTTTTCAGACAATTTGGGCAACAAACACCCCCATGACGATGTGAATCAAGACTGCCGGAAATGGGGATGGCCTACCTAAATTTAGTTTTTTGGAAATGCTCCCTTTTTAAAACTTTAGGTGTTGAATGCTGCCATTTCCGGCATAGCTGCGGCAAAAACATATGGTTGTCAGGAAGCCTGCTCAGAGATGCCTCCATCTGGATGATGAAACGTTGGAAGCCTCCATGAAAACTCAAGCTCAAGAAGAAAATGAAGTTCTATTGGAAGAATACATTGATGAATGTTTTGATGGTGAACCGATGGAAGCGGAAGCACAAAGTGATGAACTCGGGATGAAAGTTGGAACTGGAACAAAAACGAGTAAGCGATCTAACGGGAAGAAGGAAAAACTTGAACTTTTCCGAAGATACGTTGAAGCAAAAGAAGAAAGCAACGAGGCACAAAAAGCTCTATTACAAGTGAAGCAGGAAAGCTAGAAAATCAAAAAACAAATGCTTGAATTGGAGCTGAACAAGTTTGCTTCGACTCAAACAAGTAGCCAAACCGATGTGGAATCTGATAATTGATAGTTTAATTTGAAACAAATTGTTATTGTTGATTGAAATGTAAGTTGTTTTAAACAAATAAAGCGGTTTAGAAAATATTCTTTTCTATACTTACCCTTTAAAAATGATTCTTGTATCACAGACAAACAGACATCGCAACTTGTTCTTCGAACACGCATTTAACAGTCAATTTAAGTGTTTCTTAGTTGATAGTATCGCCACGTGTGGCACGCATAGTCAATTCCCTTGCGTTTGACGTTTACACACTACCGCCATCTGTACAGTGTAGTGCACATTACAGTGTACTCAACAGATGGCGGTAGTGTTTTTGCGACGATGTTTTACAGTGAGAAACGTTCAATGTGTTATGTCTGTTTGTCTGACCTTGTACTGTACCCAAACCGAAACGAAACCATCTCATAGGATCCCAAGAGGGCCAGAAGATTCCAAAAGAGATAAAAAAAAAAGATTCCAGAAAATATTGTGGCAAAAAATTTAAAATCCTTGAAAAGATTCTGCAGAATCCCATGAACAATTCTACAGAATTCTTGGAAATATTTAGCATTTAGCTTCCAGTCCGGCCGAGGAATTTTTCGGGTTGGAAAATTTCGCGAATTCCCTGGGCCTAAAGCTTCTCGGTTTTTTGTGAATCATTCCTAGACGGTAAACTAAATTGGAAATGGTGTATCGTCCAAGATGGCCACTGGTTGGCCCTCCGGCATGACCGTGAAAGAGGAAATTTTTTAGAACTGGTCTTAGAGGCTTTCCGGTTTTTTTTCTAAATCATTCCTAGGTGGTAAACTAAATTGGAGGTGTACCGTTGACCAGTGTATGACCCTAAGTGGACACTGGATAGCCCTCCGGCAGATTCGAAACAACCGTAAAAGAGGACAATTTTCAAAACTCAAAGCCCTCTTGCTGAACATCTCTTTAATATAGATAAAATTAAACTTTCCGGTTTTTCTAAAATATTTCTAGGCGGTCAACTAGATTAAAAAGGGTCCGTCGGCCAGTGTATGGGCCAAGCTGGCCACTGGGTGGCCCTCCGAAAGATCCGGAACGACCGTAAAACAGGACAATTTTCAAAACTCAAACTTAAAACTTTTTTTCTAAACCATTTCTAGGTGGTAAAATAGATTGGAGGTGGTCCGTTGACCAGTGAGTGGTCTAAGGTGGCCACTGGGTGACCCTCCGGAAGATCCGGAACGACCGTAAAAGAGAACAATTTTAAAAATTGATCCTAGAGCTTCTCGGTTTTTTTTTCTAAAGCAATTCCGGGAGGTAAACTAAATTGGAAGTGTATTAAAAATTGGAAGTGTATTAAAACAATCATTGAGATCAACTCACTCGTTTTCACTCAGGGATAAAGGGTCATTGTTATCCCTTAGCGTGCGTCTCCGCGGAATAAGAGTATTTTCTTCGTCACTATCGCTACCGTCAAAGAACATTTCTGTAACGTTTTATTTTTAATCAATTTGAATAATTAACAAGAAAACTACTTCCACTTTCACCGTCAGTATAGCGAAGCACTTTTATTTTGTTTGTAAACAAGTAAATTTGACACTTCTCTTCGAGATGACCTAGTACATATTTTACTCGAAATCTAGTACGTTAAAATTATGAAGTCGAAAAAAATACACAATGTCAAACGTAACTCGATTCGAGTTTGAATTTTTCGAATCGAGTTACTCGAGATGCGCAATGCCACCTAACTGCTCATTATTTTTACGAAATTTGTAGCTTTTAATTATATTCAAGACCTAATTTTATTTACCAGGATTACATATTCTTGGCTACTGCGTCCATTTATTGGAAAAATTGAACATCTTTTTACGTTTGAAGTTGGATGACTGCAGAATGTGATGAATATATGTATTATGGCGAGCATAGGTTCCGCTTCCCTAGTTTCTAAAATTTTCTCTCAATATCATTAGATTCGCAGTTATTCCTGAACAATTGGAGCAACTAAAGCGTTATGCATAATTGTCTTCAAAAATTCTCAATTACCAACTGTGGATGCGTCTTGAGAACACTTAATTTTAATCCTTTCTACTCCAACGATGCACCCAAAATAACTCCTTTTCATTCATAAATTCCCAATTGGCCTTTTTGATCTACCTGGGAAAGGTAGACACCATCGATCATCCTAATATTTGACTTTTCTGTACAGTCATTGCTATTTTACGATTGTTATTTTGCTGTCTCTGATGGGTACCCCGTTCGATCCGGATGTTACCTACTGTATTGAACACAAACGCTGGCGCAGTCAATCGTTTCGGTAGCAAAGCACAATATTTTCGTAGGTGTCACACGTCCCATCCTTCCCCGTCCTTCCCACTCAACTGTCTTTGTTCCATTGATGGAGATCTGGAGGGTATTTTTGTTTACCATCTGAAAGTACCCTTTGGTTGTTGTTTCCCTTTTTTCGCTGTCTTGTTCGTATTTGTTTTGTTAAAGGTACACTCGAATGAATAAACACTCTTCTGCTAGGCCCCCCCCTCAACCGAAAAGAAAGGCAAGCGGGCAGGGGCCAAAAGGGCATAAGTGCTTGTTTTACTTCTCCTCTGAATGAATCTGGTTCAAGTGACAACAAAAGCAAAAGGGCTGCCTGGCCGTTGTTCCATATTTCACAGACGACAATAACAACAGAACACAAATGATCACTCTCGCCCAGATTGATAATCTATTGAACTCTCGTTTCATGCCATTAATAAAATCAGGACTCGGGCGTCGTTTTTCGGTGGCCATTATTATTGAAAATAGGTGTCATTTTTTCCGGGTTCCACCGAACAAAAGATTGCGTCCCGGTGAATGAATGACGATCGGGTTCCGTTCGCTTGGAACGTCTGACGGTGAGGCGATGCAGGTTCTGCGGCTCATTAATATAAATATGTATTTCTTGCTGCGGGGATGTATGGAAACAGAAAAAAAAAACAGTGACAAACGAACAGATGCAATAGAATCCTTACCGCTTCATTGGGATAACTTGTTTTGGGCGAATGTTCGTAGAAATGTGATACATTCATGCATTCTGTTTAGTATTTAAATTATTACGTATCATTAAAAATATGATAACCTGCGTTGGATGACAAGAGCAGAAGCACGTAAATTGGAGGTGGTTTTCGAACGCAATATTTCAGGCTGTTAACTTCCCAAGTATCTCTCTTACACTTAGCTTTAATGTTTCATTATAGTAATTCTTCTGGCGTACTTTGTTGCAGCAAAGTTCATTACACGAGATACTATAGATTTCATGAATGTTACTCAAATGGTTCGCTAAAACATGAAAAGAGCAAATTTTCAGTGAGGTGACTTTTAACATGTTCAATATTGATGAGTACTTCACCTTTTTCGTCATGGCGTAGCTGTTGTTGATGCTTCCACAGACGTCCGCTTTCTAGTTTGCTTTGTTATTTCTTATACTCATTATCGTATTTTTCCTTCCTCATCATCATTGCATTCTGTTCCATCTTTTCCATCTACTTTTTCATATTCATTATCTACTTTCAAAGGCTTCAATTCCCAGAAACTTTGTATCATCTGCCATTCCTTGGATCGTTGAAGGCTGCTGGACAATTAAGTGTAGATCTAGCATCAACTGTTCTACGCCGTTTAAGATCTAAAAATATCGATATTGCAGGGTATTTTACAGCATTTCTCACTATTTTTCAAACCTATGCTGCCATCTTGTATTTCTTAACGACGTCGGACAACGATTTCCAGCCTTAATTTGCCGATCCTTATCCAAGATTTTTTTTCCCTTTATTATCGAGATTTTCAGCCCTAGGCTGGTTCATCTCCCGTCGTAGTCACTCAAATACCTTTTGGGTATTTTCGTAACTTGTCCGGGGTGAGATTCATTCCAAGAATATCCATACTGCCTGTCCACGTTGAATTTCGAACACTGTTCTCTCAGTGTTAGCTTTGAATTGTTCAACGGATCGCTGAAACCTTACACTTATAGGACATTTGAAGCTCCTCGCTTTATTTGGTGGTACAACATGTTTATATTTTTGTAATATTTTGTACGAACGACAGCAAAATCCGAATTTATCGGTATGCGATCTTGCCAATAAACTAAAACTACCGAAAAGTACCGAGTTTTGTGTTTGCAACTCAGTTGACCAGCGCAGGATTGCTGGTAAATGTTGGAAGACGTGTTCGAAACTTAGAGTCTGCCTGTTTACCCCTGTTTATGTGGCTGCAAATCCAGCGCATCCATCTGGAGGTAATGACTAGCCTCTCCACGGATACTTGTAAGAAGGCCATAAGGAGATTTATCGCCCAAAGTTGTTCCCCTCTAATTATCTACTTCTTCAATGGGCCAAACTTGGTTGAAGCGAATCGGTAATTGCAGAAGGGAATAGAGAGGATCCATAAGGATTTGGATAGTACCTTCACCAACGCTCATCCTCAGTGGAAATTTAATAACCCTCTAAATTTTGCTTTGCATTCTAGTCCGGGTTGAGTCCTCAACCCTCTTCTTTGCGTTTTGGACGTCGGATTGCGAAAAGTTTGCCTTTTTTGCCGCTTCCCTCGATGGCAGTTTCTAGATTCCTTGAGTTCATGTTGCGTTTTGGGATCCGCTGGCCTTGGTGGTCTGCCACTTCCCGGTTTTCCGAGTGATGGCCAGACTTTCCCCCGATCCATTCCAGAACAACAGAAACCATGGATCACGAGGTACGTTCCATCCGTCCAGGGTCAAATCGAGACGCACTTGGTGAAGCCACGATGAAAATAAATGTTCTTGTAGTAACAATCAATGCCTACGAGGTTCACCAATTGACGTGCTTTATTGAAACAATTAGATAGATGGATCAAAACAAAAATATTTTCAGCAGGTGCAACACAAAGCAGGTGCTCTTGTGGTAGGACTGCCGGCCCAAAACATAACCGATGCTGGTTTCTGTCGCCTGGTCGGCACAGATTCGTAATCTTTCTCGTAAACAATCTCTGTCGTTCTGTTTATTCACGAATTGCTGAACGGTGAAGAGTTTTCCATTGGTAAACACGATATTCTCCAGCGGTCTTTCCGCGGCATCATCGCTCTTTTTTTACCCGTTCCTGTTTCTGCCTCAACGAATGGTATTGAACCTTTTGGATCTTGTAGGGCTTGGTCAGAAGTTAATCATTCTGGATCCGAAGGAGACTTTGACCCATTACGTTGAGATGTCACATCAATAGGTACAGAAAATGTTATACAATCAAAGTCCCTTGAAATTATATATTCTAAAACTTTTTTGAAGAATGTATGCCTTTATTTCTGCAAATTAAAAAGATAGATTTTCGTTTTCATTGAAAATAAGAACCACCCTAGTTTTCATTAGAAACCAAAAGGTGTGGTTGTTTACAAAAACTATAAACTTGAACATTGAATTAAAATTTATTTCGTATTTATATGATCCGAAATCACTATTTGTTTCATGTTTCTTCCAGTCATTTGAGGTTGATCTATGCTTATGATTATATTGTCCTTCATTTGGCACTATCATATGTAATAAAAAAAAATGTTTTCGTAGCTGTCCAATAGTACTCAACGACAAATAATGCCTCGCTGTTGAGCGGCAGCTATGGCATCACTGTTACTTTTGAGAAAATCCATGTTTCCTCTCTTCTTTGTTAACCATGGCTATAGCGTACCGGTATTGTAACGTGAAGCCTGCTGTCTCTTATAGTTTTTAGTTTTTATACGAAACATCCCGTTGTTCGTTGCAGTTGCTTTGTCCAACATTTCAGTGAGTTTAAGTGAAATAAGAAATACGCATTGCCAATGCAAAGAACAATGAAAAATTTAAAGTTTGGTTGTGTACGTCTGTCTCATAAGCTGCTAGTAGACGAGTTTTTGATCATAGCAATCGACATGTCTTGACTGATTGTTTTCAAGAGCGGATTGGCAAAACGAAGGAGTGGGTTGGGGAAATTGACGTTTGCAGCAAATCGTGAACTGGCCTATTTCATTTCGCCTTCGCCCACATGAACAGAATCGCACTCATTTAATATTGTTAGTTTATGTACAAATTGTGGAGCTGAAGATAACATTGTCATGATCGGAAAGCAATCCGCATGCTTTTAATAAGTCCCTGAAATTGGGAACTTTGTTCCTGGGCTATAAAGTCTTCTGAGTCTAATTCTCGTATCTGAATGTATGCTCGATTAGATCAGAAGTAAGCAGAGGGATTAACATCCAAATATTGGCAATTTTAATTCATCAAATATACGAGGTATTGCATAAACTATTTAAAATCCACCTCGTACCCTATATGACATTTAACGAAGCGCTTTAGAATTCATCACGTGAGTGTAAAATCTATCATAACCAACTTTGAGGAATACTGTTCATGGCATAAACTTGTTCTTGGCAGAAAACTTTGATCTTCCAACCCTAAACTGCTTAAAATTGGTAGCTCTAATTCGGAAGAATAAGACAATGACGGTACGTGATTTGGCTAATCAACGGAAACCAGCGTCGGAATGATTAATAGTATCAAGAAACGGAACTGAAGCAACGCGCAGCAGAAAGGGCCCGGTAATTGTAATCGTGAGTTTTGCAGCAACTGGAAGCAAGTATTGACGAACTTTAACAGACGCGTAAAATTTCCCGTCGTTCATCGTGTAAACAACGAAATGGTTTGCAATCTTCCATACAACAATCTTGTTTAGGTGACGTGTGACTTAAATTTACATGGAATATCCCATTGACTTATGCCGAATTGTGCATTCCATATATGTGCATTAGATAACGTTTGGATTAAAAAGACGACCCTGAGAAGCTCCAAAGGATGCTGAAGACCGAGGGAAAAGCGGCAACATTGCTGCGTGCGCTTGGCCGGAAGGTCGGTTCAACCGGCAAAACGGTGAAAAAGTACCTGGCGAACATGAACATCCGCATCAGGAAGTGGAAGTTGCGTCCGGTTTCGGAGCTGCAGGCAATGGCGCAACGGCAGTGGCTGAATAAGATGGTCACCTCTATTTTTCTGGCGAATCACCACGTGGTGGTGGTGATGGACGACGAGATCTATCTCACCCTGGATGGCAACGACTGGCAGGACACTTCGTATTTGATGCTTCGAAGTGATGTTCATTTCACACACCAAGTTCCTCAGGAAGGTGCTGCTGTGGCTGACAATCAGCGAGAAGGGAATATCAAAGCCGATCTTTTTTCCCACCGAACTGGCCATGAACGGGGAAATGCCTGCCGGAAGTTGCGTCGTTCATCAAGAAATACCATAAGGGGGAAGACGCGGTGTTCTGGCCAGATCTGGAGTCGGCCCACTGCTCAAAGCGATCGTTGGAGTACATGGAGCGACTGAATATCGATGTGGTACCAAAGTCGGTGAACCCACCCAACGTTCCCCAGCTGCGTCCCATCGAGAATTTTTTGGCCAACCTGAAGCGTAAGATCCTCCCCAACAAATTTGTCGCGAAAACTAAGGAGGAATTGATAAATAAAACGAAGGAAGAACTCATTAACATGCCTAAACGCATGTTTTCGTCCGCCATGGCGAATATTCCGGTTAACTGCCGAAGGCCATTCGCAAGGGCGTAGGATCTGTCTGTCTGTCTGAACCCTATAGACTTTTAGACTACTGATCCGATCGGCGTGAAAAATCGTATGCAGGGGTGTTTGGCGCCAAAGAAGGTTTTTATGATAGTAAGAGACTCTTACCAACTGGGCTTCAAATGGTGAGTTGACAACTTCGAAGGAGAGTGCGACCGACCTCTGGTCCTCACAAGTTCCTACCTCACGCCTCCACGAGTCATATGATCACAAAAGACTGCCAGCTGAAACATGGAGACGCTGGTTGGCGTAGCCTGGGCAATGTTGTCAATCTGACAATAGCAAAGTGAGGGGGTGTGACCTGTAAATCATATCATAATTTTCCATTCTCATATCTTTCAGGTCTTCCAGGTCATCATTGTAAAAAAAAATTAATATTTAAAATTCATTTCACATGGTTGTCAAGCATTGTTTAAGTTTTCTGGCTCATAATTGTTCATTACTTGTGTTTTCGTGATTAATATATTTACATTAAAATAATTTTATAGTTTTTATCAAATAGGTTATATGTACTTTGAATAACTAGGTCTTATTTGTCCAATTATTGTTTTGATCCTTTCTCCTTCTCTTATGATTTAGAAGTATCTAGTGCCTTGAATACAGGAAGTTGCAACAGAATCTGTGGTAGGCTTTTACACTTATTACTGAATGTTTTTTTCATTTCCGATTTGCGAATGGGCATATTACTAAATCTGAGCTGATCTGATTCGTGCAGCGCTGTTTGCCATTTGGCTAGTGTCTTATTTTACAGTTCAATTTTTGTCATAATTGTGTCATAACTCACAATATCATTATATTTGGTAATATTGTTTTATTGATTTTACTCCAGATAATTTAAACATTACTTATTGTTTTTGTATGTTCATTTGGCTTTAACTAACTTTCAATCCGTTCCCTGTTTCAGGAGCAACTCCTTACTCAGGAACAATAACTATTAGGTCTGCAAAAATAAAAATGAATTGCTGTTATAAAATCAACATCAATCAGCAAATAGTGACTATGGCAAGAGTAAATTAAAATGTATAAATGTTAGTTCTGTATAATTTCAATAGATTTAACAAACTTTTTCAGGATTTTTTGGTTTATTGCTGCTATCGCTGAAAACGAACGAAAACGTGCTAAGGCGTAGACCCACAAAGCTCCTCACATTAATAATTTACAAAATTTATTGCATTTCAGGATCAATCGACGAAAGAAGATCATATATAATAGTTACGAATGCTTGTAGTTATTTTCATTTACATAAATATATACACTATTATATAAAAAATCATGGGAATGGGAGGGACCATCAGGGCACCCGATTGAAGCACTCTGGATGGGGAGAGTGGGAATGCCAACTCCCTATTGCTAACAGTTTGTGAATAAAGGGCGGGCTCTTCTCCCCGCCCATTGGGGCATCCTCATGTTAGATAGCTTGCTCTTTTGACCAATTGTTCAATCTTGTTGTTGGAAGGAGATTCTTGATATCCCTGTGGATACGTATAGGTGATGTTGCCTATCTATCCACCCAATCCCTTTTTGGCCCTTCATACAATGGCATGATTAGGATAATCAGTGGTTCCGTGCTACAATGGGTGGTAGTATATATCATACATCATCATAATAAGAGACTCTTCCCAACTCTGTGAAGGGGGGCTCCCATACAAATGAAACACAAATTTCTGCATAACTCGATAACTAATCAAACAAATGAAAAAAAATTGGCACGTAGAAGTTTTTAAAGGCAAGAAATGTTTCAGTTGTAGTTTTAAACACCTCCCATTCAGAAAGGGGGGCTTTCATACAAATGAAACACAAGTTTCTGCATAACTCGCAAAGCAATCAAGCAAATGGAAACAAATTTGGTAGATGGAGGTTTTGAAGGCAAGAAATGTTTCTTATGTGCCTCGAAACCCCTCCCCTTCCTGAAAGGTGGGGTGGAGCTCCTTTGCATTACTCGTGAACTAATCAAGCAAAAGTAATCAAATGAAACACAAATTTCTGCATAACTCAAGAACTTATTAAGCAAATGGAATCAAATTTGGCATGTGGAGGTTTTCAAAAGACAGAAATGTTATGATGGTTGTTTGAGACTTCTTCGCTCTCTGAAAGGGAGGAAAAAGCGGCTCCCATGCGAACGAAATACAATTTTTTGCAGTCGTAAGGGGGCTAATTTAGGAAATGGAACAAAATTTGTTACGTGGAGGTATTTGAATGCGAAAAATGTTTTGTGGGAGGCTCCCATGCAAACGAAAAACAAATTTCAGCATAACATTAATGTTTGCTAGAATGAAAAATATTAAGAGAAAGTGCTGAAAGTTCCGTCAGCGTACAGTAGGTTGGAAATAGAATAGAAGTATTGAAAATTTAGCAAAAGGGCATTGGTAAAGTAGAACTGGAGTAGCAACTGGATCTTGCTTGGATTGCGCTGGATCCTGCAGTACAAACTACCGCTAGAAACTATCACAAGCTATCAGTGGTACATGAGCGCGATCCAACACGATACTATTGCCTTTTTAGGTGGCGGATTCGTCCGTGCCTTGATCTACTCCGCAGTGGGATGTTAGGCTATAGTAACGTCCTTGGTTCGAGTACTACTTTACCGATGCCCTTTCGCTCAATTTTCAATACTTCTATTTTATTTCCAACCTACCGTTCACTGATGGAACTTTCAACATTTTCTCTTCATATGTTTCATTCTAGCAAACATCGTTGTCCACTCTTGGTGCTTCATAATGATTAGTGGACATCACATGACATTGGATTAAAAATTTGACTAAATTAAGGAACAACATTGATGTGTTTTTCTAGGGCGTACAAAAAGCTTATTTCTCGTTTTATTTCCATATTATTTAACAGTTAAGGATCATTTCGAAGCTCTGGGCAAAAGCAGTTCTCTTATGATGCAGTTATATGAAATTGGCGATAAGGGTACCTTTCGGATTGTATGCATGTTTGTTTTGTATTGTAACATAACAAACAAGGTTCAACGACTGTCAATGATGGTGTATCCGTATCTTGCGTACCCCCAATCTTCCTAAGATTCATCTTCACTGCCAATTCCATTGCAAGAAATTTTGCATAGAATCGTTCACTGCCCACCCATTCATACGAGCGCCATTCAATTTCCGCGAAAAACAAAAGACACCATAGTCTCTCGCTCACCGCCACCACCCACCCCAAGCCCACCGCCATTCCAAGCCACTAGCCATGAAAATCTAACGTGATTGGATGCAATTTTCACGCGCGCGCTGGGAAATTCTTGCAAACCCGTAGACAATGGGCATTCCGTTTCCTCTTCGCTCGTTCCAACCACTGCTGTTAGGCCGCACAACCGAGTCTAATGGGAAAAAGTGGGTTGACAACGACGACGACGACGACGACGACGACAATGGCGATGGTGGCGGGAGCAATTTAATGACAAACGGCACAACATTTACCAGCCATCCAGCACGCGGGGCACTCGGCATGAGTAGGCAATAGGCATAGGAGCTTAAGCCGGCAAACGAGCGGACGGAAGTTACGATCTCCGCCCTCTCTCGTTCGCTCTGCTGCCCATCGCCGGGGTGCCATTCGGAAAACTTGTAATTAAGAATTGTGTCCACCCCCTATTTCCCGACCCGGCCGAGAGACTTAAGCGACGATGGCTGCGACTGCATGTAACACATCATCAGAAAGTAATTGAATGGCTTGGACTAGCAGCGGTTGGTGCTGCGAAAATGCAATGATGATGGCGCTGCGCATGCAAATTATCTGATTCAAACGAATGAAAAAAAACGGGTAAATTACTTCCATCGCAGTTGGATGGGTGATTACAATGCATCTGCTGTCTCTCGAACCCAGCAGGGTGTGGAACTTAATCGGTTGGTGGGAAGTGTTGATTTTCCCGAATTTTCCACGCCCGTTGTCAGTTTGTGCAGCCGGAGATACGATCTTGGCACCGGAAAAATAGCCGCCCATTATCGGGGCTTCGTTCCACTTTGCCGCGGTGTTTAGACGAGGTCAAGGAGCTGGAAATAATGAGCTCTCGGGGTAGATTCATTCCCCGGTGATGGTCGATAAGCCGATCTTCAACAAATCCTTTCCAGCAAAGTAAGCAATTTGAATAATTTAGAAAAATCACTTTTTAGTATGGCCATTAAATCAATGAACATGATAGCTTCGTGTGACCAGATCTGTTTCCCACTTGATGGGCTTGAAATTGAAAACCGAGCATAATTATGCTAAACTTTATTTCACCTGCCCGGGTTTGGTGGAATATCAAATCAATCGGGAAGCCGATCGGAATGGGCGTGTTCTGCGTAGTTAAATCGACATGGTGCAGCGATTTCCCGCTCCAAAAGCTAGACGCGAGATTGATTGGCATTAATGCTCCAATAATCGAGGTTGAATTCCGAAATTTTAACCATTTTCGAACGGCTGCCACTCCTGTTGGGGAGATGAATTTGAATATTTGATTTATTCCGCGGCAGCTACTTTGCAGCAAATGACTACCTTCGCAGACGCGATCGTAGATTCCCGAGACGACGACGACGACGACGACGAGGATCCATTGGCTGATCGATGATGGCTGATTGATTGGGTCGGAGTAGCTAATAAATTTTAATTACTGTGTCTCTATCGAGGTCTATCTTGATTTGTCGTTTTTTTTTAAATTTATGATTATCGATGTACGACTGAAGAAGTGTTGGTGATGTGCAATAATAGTGACATGGCGTGGATAGTGGTGGCAATGGAATTTAGTTTTCCTACAGCGGTAAGATTGTATATTTTTTGGGATTTCTTAGAAATCTGCAAATGGTGGTGACTATCGCCGATGGATGATCGGCGATGGGTGAAAGTGGTGGACAAGCTATGCGGTTGAGTAGATAAAGTCAAGTTTTATGGCTTCTGATTTCGTGACATTTTCGTGGGGAGTAGCTATTGAAGAGGTAATAAAATTATAAAACAAATCACATGACATCAAGATTTAATGATCAAGTTGGGACAACTATGGGAGTTCATAACAAACATGCTTTATGGGGAGTTAACTCAATAGCATAGAAAAAACCACAAAACTTACTTCAAGGATTTTTATTTGCAACTTAATGGGTGGAACAGTCAAAAATTGGTCAAACATGATTAAGTGCACACTGATTAGCTTTTTATAAAAATGGTCATACCTTATTTCTTTCTAAAGTTCATCGTCTACAACACACAGGAAAATTATTTGATTAGGCTTCCGATTTTCCAAAAGTCGTAAAAACTGTCAGGTTTTACGTTTGACACCTTCCATCAAGTTTTGTATCGCTGTTATATCTACCTTATTTGATGCTGAACGTGAATTCTGCTTTTTTGAGTTCTTCTGAGGTTTCTCTTTACGATTGCCCAATATTTTTCAATTGAGCGCAGTTCCGGTGAGTTTTGAGGGTTTTTTAAGGTATACCATTCCTGAGACATTTTTCCATAGTAGCAAGAAGCGAGATCTGGTCAAAACAGCACGAAATAACTATGTTTCATCAAGAAAGGCAAAAAGCGTTTTTACAAGCATTTCTTTACATAGATATCTTGGTTCACAGTACCAGTTGTCACGAAAATTTCACTTTCCAGCCCACAGGTCAAAGTTGCCTGCCAAACCAAGTATTTTTTCGGGAACTTTGATATTTTTTCTGCTTAAACTTATCTTGAATCTTTTCTTTTACAGTACCCAAATGCGACTTTTGACCTGGAGCTGCTTGAAATGAGCCTTGACGTATGTTACATCGTCCAGGAGGCAATCAAACTTAGTCAACAAATTGGTGTACAACTTACGCGTTCTTCCTTTGGCTGTTGTGTTTTGCTTATCATCTCGATTTGATGTCACAGTGACCTTATATGTTGACCGTCCGGCTCGTTTCTTTGCTTTTTGCACTGTTGTGTGAGACTTTTCCAATTTGTTTCCGATATCCTTGATGGAAAGGTTGGGATTGCGTTCGAAAATTCTGGGCACTATTTTCCCGGTCGCTGCAGCTTCTGGTTTCGGTTCCCTCCTGATTCTTCTCCAAACACTTTTAAAACACTTCGTCATGCGGTTGATTTGGCAATATTAAGTGATTTTGCCAAGTCGGTGTGGGAATATTTTAGATTTTGCTTATACCAGTGAAAAATGTCGATACGCTGCTCTTCTTGCTTCGACGCTGTGTGGGTGTAAAATAGCTCTTACATTATATTGTATACTGAGCTGAACATTCAGTAAACCAAAGTGTGCGCTGGGCTCTCACTGTGAGTACCACTGACTATCTGCTCATCCTAGTAGAAGGCGGTTGCTTGTCTCTTTCGATTGCTAACCGGCGTTCAGGTAAGACGTGTTACGACTTCTCAAGTTGTGATTCCTTTTCGGTGGACAACAGTCGCGCATTTTGAAAGCGGATCTGAATGATGGCGTATTTATTAAGCGGAGCTGAGAATCGCGCACAACTAGTAACATAAGAGAATAATTGTAAAAATCGAAAGAGACGAGCAACCACCTTCCACTAGGATGAGCAGATAGTCAGTGGTACTCGCGGTGAGTGCCCAGCGCACACTCTGGTATACTGAATGTTCAGCTCAGTATACAATATGATGTAAGAGCTCTTTTACACCCACACCGACGCCATTTTTACAACTGGCAAAAACAAAATAGAGTCTACATCCCGTAGGCATACACCTAAAAATGAGGGTGCTCTAGCTTTTCAAATGCACGATAAACTAATGTCATATTTGTGCCGACCAAGTATTCATCGTTCCATCCTGTATATAAAATTCAGAAGTATTTTGCCTTATGTACAATTTTAGTAGATCACAAAATAAAACAAAAAAGCTCTATAGTGGAGCTTTTAAATGTGTGATAATGATTATATGTACAACCACTTATTGAAGCACGTATTCAAGCTATCACCTATCCACGAGATTGCAAGGTCTCCTTCCATCATCATGATTAAACAAGATTGGTCAAACATGTGAGCTATTGATGTCCATATCCTCAGTGAGTGGTAGAGAGAGATTTTGATTTTTCCACACACTCTTCCTACCTCAACGAGAGCTCTTCTCTCTTGTTTATATTCACCCCCGTGTTTGCATGCAGGTATCGCATGTGAGTGGAAAAAAGGTTTTTATTCACACTGCACTCGATGGCTCTAGAGTGAAAGAAGAGCTCTCAAATTCACAGAAGTGAGTTCACTGGTGTGGACTCTTCTGCTAATATACAGCAGTGATTGCAAATTCGCCTTGACACTACATAACAAGGTAAAAAAGAATAATGTTTCTCCCCGCTCATTTTTTATCGGACATTTTCTGCAACTCCGACGATGTTTTCACTTTTAATCGCACCAGTGAATCACAGAAAGAGCACTGGTGCGTCCTCGCACAAGTGTTCGCGCGGGCACGTGAGAGCGGTCGTTTAAAAGAGAGAGTGGTTTACTCACTTCAAGCAATCCCACCACAGGCGTACACTTTCACTCTGTTTATTTGTCACCGAATAAAAAAGAATTTTGCTTTATCTGCGGTGAGTTATGGTTTTACCCTCTGTGAATGTACAAATCTCACGCGCCGGCGTAACATCTGCAGGAGAATGCCCTTATGATTGGAGAGAAGAGCCCGCTTTCTATCCAACAACTGTTTGCAACGAAAAGATGGTATTCCTTGTCTCCCCATCCAATTCACTTCAAACGGGTGCTCTGATGGTCCCTTCCATATCCCGATTGAATGAACTTGTACGTTGGAGAGTATAATAGATGTATATATGTTCAAAATATATCTGACATTCACTTGTTTGTTATTGAAGCGAATAAAGAGATATGTATTAATACCTAAAGCTCCATTCAAAATAAATCTGGACGCACGGTTTAATACACCACCGCGTCCCTGGTGGTTGGAACAAAAAACGTTTGACAGGCATTTGTTGATGTTTCATTGAATTCATCAAGTTTTGCTAGATTGATCGACGCATCTCGAAATTTCGGATCATGGAATTTGAGAAAAGAAAACTGAAAACTGTGTACAAACATCTAGAGAATGGTCTGCCTTAAAAATATCACAAATGCTGCAATTCCCAAAGTCAACGGCGTGTCTTGTAATCAAACGTTACAAGAATACTCTGAGTGTTGATAAAGGACAGCGCATCTATCATAAAAGTGGCACTAGGGACAAAGAGCTGAGGAGAAAGGTGTTGATGTACGTGGAAGGCAACTCAGGTGTCTCCATACGTGATTTGGCAAAGGAATACGATTCTAACTTTTCCACAGTTCGTATCATCCTTTAAATAGAAGGATTTAAGTATTTTTGTGCAAGTAAACATCCAAATTGCTCCCTGAAACAAAATTCAGTGGCCAACAGGCGAGCACAATTACTATACGAACGAGTTTCGACGAAATTTCATGGCTGTATTTTAATGGATGACGAAACATATATCTAAATGGATTATAATACAAATCCTTGACGAAAATTTGACCTGGCAACTGGTCATGGTGATGTCTCTTCACAGGTATAAATTTGTTTTTGCTGATAAATTTGTTAGAAATGAATATTTGGCAAAGGAATCTGCTGTTGTGGCCTTAAAACCAAGGTTTTCATCACATCTCACACAATGACGTCGAAGGTTTACATCAAAGAGTGTCTGAAAAAAGCGGATTTTACCCTTCATTCGGCAACACAAGACCGACGTCATACGTTTGGCCGGTTCTAGCCAGCTGCCACTACTGTAAGGAGGTACTTGAATGGTATGCTGCAAACAATGTTAATTTCGTCGCCAAAGAGATTAATCCTCCGAATTGCCCTGAGTTCAGACCGATCGAAAAATATTGGGCAATTGTCAAGCGAAAACTTCGAGGATGCGGTAAAGAAGTGACGAATGCACAAGAAATGCGTGTAAAGTGGAAAAAAATCACCGGTACTGTGTCACAAGCGACTGTACAGATCATGATGGCATCGTTCACAAATTAAGTGCGAGAGTTCATTCGAAGTGGTAAAATGTAAAAATATGTTATGTATCGTTTCAAAGCTGAGTAAATACCTTTTTGTTTACAGTGTATGTTGTTTAATCCTTGAGTTATGATCACTTAAATGCGTCCAAATTTATTTTGAATCTGGCTTTAAAAAAACCTAGAAAAGCTGAAAAGCATGATAGATGGTTCCAAAAGACAAAATTTCAATAAAAATTATTTGATTTTTTTATGAAGACTAAGAGATTATTCTGTACATGATGTTCTCAAATGTTGTCTATAAACCATTCTAATTGCGTTTCGAAGATAAAACTTTGAGTGATCAATAAGTCCCATTTAATGATCTCGGACATATTTGGTATTATTAAACATCTAAAAAGAGATGACAATATAATCCTACAAGCACATCTTTCTTTCTTTATTTAGCATTTTAGAAATATTGCTTTATCAATTTTCTTACTGCTTGCTCTCAAATAAGTTTTCTAAATGCACTTCCACGATTATTAATTGAGAGTGTTCAACGAAAGGTACTGTTTTTGCATTAGTATGATTGTGTGGCAAGTACAACCCTATGCCCAAGGAGTCGAGAAATTTTTAATAACGAAAAATTATTACTCTAGACCAGGAATTGAACCCAGCCACCTCCAGCATGGTGTTGCTATGTAAAGGGCGGTACGGTCAAAATTTGGTCAATATCAACTTGACGTATTTCTTTCAATTTTGCATTTAAAAAACCTGAACACCCTTCATTTCTGAAGAGTGGTGTGTGTGTAGAGATGTTGCTCCTATTTTGATTTTGGACTCACTCTTCAGTTGTCAAAATGCCGTCCAAGCAAGAAGAGCAGCGTATCAAAATTTTGCTCGCGCATCGCGAAAATCCGAGCTACTCGCACGCAAAGTTGGCAAAATCGCTAAAAGTTGCCAAATCAACCGTTACAAATGTAATTAACGTGTTTGGGGAACGTTTGTCGACAGCCAGGAAGTCTGGATCGGGGAAATCGAAAACCGGAAGCCGCTGAGACGACAAAGAGAGTTGCCGGTAGTTTCCAAGCGAAACCCTAACCTATCTCTCCGAGATGCCACAAATAAACTAGGTGTATCGTCTACAACCGTGCATCGAGCCAAAAAACGAGCCGGACTATCGACTTACAAGAAGGTAGGTGACTCCAAATCGCGATGATAAACAAAATACGACGGCCAGAGCGCGATCCCGGAGGCTGTACACGACGATGCTGACGAAGTTTGACTGCGTGGTAATGGACGACGAAACCTACGTCAATGCCGACTACAAGCAGCTTCCGGGACAGGAGTTTTATACGGCAAAAGGAAGGGAAAGGTAGCAGATATTTTCAAGCACACGAAACTGTCAAAGTTCGCAAAGAAATATCTGGTTTGGCAAGCCATCTGTACCTGTGGCTTGAAAAGCAGCATTTTCATAGCTTCCGGGACTGTCAACCAAGAAATTTACGTGAAAGAGTGTTTGAATAAACGTCTGCTGCCTTTCCTGAAGAAACACGGTTGTTCCGTACTGTTTTGGCCGGATTTGGCATCTTGCCATTATGGTAAAAAAGGCCATGGAGTGGTATGCCGCCAACAACGTGCAGGTGGTTCCCAGGACAAGAACCCTCCCAACACGCCAGAGCTCCGCCCAATTGAAATACTGGGCTGTTGTCAAGCGGAACCTAAAGAAGACCAAAAACTGCTATGGACGAGCAGCAGTTCGAAGGCAAATCTGGCTTTCTGTGGCGAAGAAGGTGGACAAGGTGGCTGTACAAAATCTGATGGCAGGGGTCAAGCGTAAGGCCCGGCAATTCGGATTTGGAAAAGCGGAAGCCTAACTGAATATTTTTCCTGAATTTTATACTAATTGAACTTGAAAAAGAAATTTAATTTGATTTTTTAAATAAAAGATTTCACCGATTTACACGCGTTTTCCCTTGACCAAATTTTGACCGTATCACCCTTTAGCAGGATCAGTTTTAAATTTGATGTCACTGCAATACATTTTTTCTATCAATATTGATCTTTTTACCGTTAAAATGACGTAATTATTATTTGCAATATCACAACAACATATTACGCTTTGTATTTGATTTCAGGCTCTGCTCGGGTTCAATTGAGATTGAATACAAAATAGTAGGGTGTTGCCCGGTATCGTAAATTTCAAGTTTTGTTGTTTGAAAAATATCTAACTTGCAATCTATATAATAAAAATGAGTTGGGGTTTCCTTTGTCACGATTTAACTCGCAAGCGGAAGGACCGATCGGCGTGAAATTTTGTATGCCGAGATTTTTGGGGCCGGAGAATAATCTTATGATGCTTCGAGACCCCTCCCTTCACTGGAAAGGGGGCTCCCATACAAATGAAACACAAATTTCTACACAACTCGAGAACTAATCAAGCCAAAGAAACCAAATTTAGCATATGTGAGTTTTTGAAGGCAAAAAGGTTTTATGGTAGCTTGAGAACCCTCCCCGTCATAAAAGGGGGCTCCCATACAAATAAAACACAATATTCTGCATAACTCGGGAACTAATCAAGCAAACGGAACGAAATTTAGCATGTGGTGGTTTTTAAGACAAAATGTTTCTATGTTGGTTTGAGACCCCTTCCCATCCTAAAGGGGAGGAGGGTCTCCGATACAAATGAAATACACTATTCTGCATGACTCGAGAACTAATCAAGCAAATGGAACCAAATTTAGTATGTGGTGGTTTTGAAGACAAAAAATTGTTTTATGTTGATTTGAGACCCCTCTCCTTTCTGAAAGGGGAACCTATTCAAATGAAACGCAAATCCTTGCATAACTCGAGAACTAATAAGAGAAATGGAACCAAATTTCGCATGTGCAAGTTTTTGAAGAGGGAAATGTTTCTATGGTGATTTGAGACTCTTCCGTCATATGAGGAGGAAGGGGGGAGGAGTGCTCTCAAACAAATGGAACCCAAATTTCTGCATAACTCGAGAAATAATCAAGCAAATGGAACCAAATTTGGAATGGACGAGTTTTTAAGGCATGAAATGTTTTTATGGTGGTTCAAAGCCCCTCCTCCCTCTAAAAGGGGGCTCTCATACAAATGAAACAAATTTCAACCAAACATGAGAACTATACCTACTGCTTTGCAAATTTGTATTCAGTGGTTTTGGGTCCGGGAAAGCATCTTATGATAGTTAGAGAGCCCTCCCGCTTCTAGAAAGGGTGGGATCCCATGCAAATGAAAAACAAATTCCTGCATAACTCAGAGAACCAATCAAGCAAATGGAACCAAAATTGGTATGGGTGAGTTTTTGAAAGCAAGAAATGTTTTTGTGGTATTTAAGACCTCTCCTCTGAAAGGGGGTCTACCAAACATACGAAACACAAATTTAAACCAAACATGAGAACTATCTCCTACCGCCATGCAAATTTGTATGCAGGGGTTTTGGGTCCGAGAAAGGATCTTATTATAGTTCGACAGCCCTCCCAGCTTTAGAAAGGGGGGCTCTCATGCAAATGAAAAACTATTTTCTGCATAACTCAAGAACTAATCAAACAAATCGAACCAAGATATGGCATGTGGAGGTTTTGTAGGCAGAAATGTTTCTACGGTGGTTTGAGACCCCAAGCAAAAGAAACATAATTTAGCATGTGTGAGGTTTTATGGCAAGAAAGGTTTCTATGATGGTTTCAGGTTCCTCTTCGCCCTGAAAGGGGGGGCTCCTATACAAATAAAATACAATATTCTGTATAACTCGAGAGCTAATCAAGCCAATTGAGCCAAATCTGGCATGTGGAGGTTTTTGTAGATGAATACTGTTTCAATGCTAATTTGAGACCCCTCCCTTTTCTGAAGAGGGGTGGGCTCCCATACAAATGAAACACAAATTTATGCATAACTCGAGGACTAATCAAGAAAATGGAACCAAATTTGGCATATGGAGGTTTTTGAAGGAGAGAAATGTTATTATGGTCATTGAGACTCTTCCGCCTTCTGAAGGCGGGGGGACTCTCAAACAAATGAAACACAAATTTCTGCATAACTCGAGAACTAATAAAGCAAATGGAATCAAATTTGGCATATGGATTTTTTGAAAGTCAGACATATTTCTATGGTGGTTTGAGACCCCTTTGCCCTCTGAAAAAGGGGGGCTCTCCATACAAATGAAACGCAATTTTCTGCATAACTCGAGAACTATTCAAGTAAATGAAACCACATTTGGCATGTGGGGGTTATTGGAAACAGAATTTTTATTTATATTAAAATAAAAATAGGGAACGTTCAATAATGATGTCATCGCAAAAAGTGACTTTTTGTAACCCCCCCCCCTTGTTACGTTTTTTGTATGGACCTTCCATTTTTTTGTATGGATTGTCACGTTTTCCAAACACCCCTCCCCCCTACTGCATGACACATCGATTATTGAATCTTGCCATACAGGTATTTTTGGGGCTGGGGAAGGTTCTTATGATTGTTTGAGTCCGCTTCCCCTTTCAGGCTCACATACAAATGAAACACAAATTTCTGCATAGCTTGAGAACTAATCAAGCAAATGGAATCAAAAATGGTATGCAGGGTTTTTGAATGCAAGAAATGTTTCTACGGTGAATTCAAACACAAATTTCAACCAATCCTGAGAATTATCCAGGTACCTAAGCCACAAACTGTGTATTGCCAGGGTAAGAAGAATGTTCTGATAGAAGTTTGAACTCCATATTATACAAAAAAACTCATTAAAAAAGCGTCAGTTCTTTCTAATGTTCATTCATTTAGTTGCATGCGTAGCAACGCTCGCACCAGGATCAGCTAGTTTTTAATAATTTTGCTAAGGCACTTTATTCTTCATGCAGTGCTCACAAAATTCACTTTAGTTGAAACGAATAAAGTTAGGGAACATTCATTAATTACGTCACGCAAAAATTGACTTTTTATAACCCCCCCCTCCCCCCCTTGTCACGTTTTTTGTATGGACCTTTAAATTTTTTGTATGGATCGTCACGTTTTCCCAACCCCCCCCCTCCCCCCTTACTGCGTGACATAATTAATGAACCTTCCCTTAGGTACTCATATATTATTTTATCTTTATCGGGAAGTTGTGCAAGGGTGATTCGTATTTTGGGTCGGTCACGACAGGTACGACAGAACCTGAAGCTTCAATCACAAATCAAACGAGAAAATTCAACCAACTCTTCCATACCTCAAAACGTCACGACTTTGTAGCTTTGGATGAAATGTTCAATCATAATCGTTAATATGTCAACACTGACGAAAATTTCGACGGAATAGATTATCAATCCTGGTGATGGCTGAATGCCGCGCAACTTCCTCCGAACAAAATCAACATTCTAATTATTAAGTATTTACACTTAATTCCACAGTTACGCAAAGGGTGTTTAATATGATTTATGGTCGATTCGTTTCCTCTGTTTAACAAAGCAGCACTTATTTTCGCACACACTGAGTTTCCCTTCCGTGCATTGTCAGTATCATCAGCGTTTCAACCCTTCAATGATAAAGTAATTAAATGCACCTATTCCGATGGCGTCGTTCGTTCATTTTTTTTCTTCTTCTCCTCCTCAACTTCACTACACCCCTGATGCACTTAGAGACTCCAGAACAATGCACTAAGAATAAACAAAAAATAAATGCATCATTCTTAGTGCATGTGCAGTTGATTTCACGAATGAAGACGCTGCTGCATCGTCGTCACCATCGTCGCCGCCATCATCATCAACATCAACATCAACAACAACATCGGAGGGCGCGTTGCTTATGCTAATTGCTATCTTGCTGCGCGTTCTCGATGAAAATCTCAATTGTTTTTCCTTCCCAGTTACATCCCTCGACAGCCCGCCAGCACTCACCCGACCCGTCGTCCATCGCCGTGCAAGTGCAACGATGGGAAAAGTGATGTACCCCGTCCGTCTTCATTCGTCTCCCACCGCTACGCATCATGACCATCATATGATGCGGCATACTCGAGTCGGTAATTATCGATAATTATTTCTTTATTTAATTGAAAAAATTATGAATGCTGGAAAACAACCAGTTTCCACCGCCACAAAGTGGTCACCTGGGAAACTTGTTAGCAGGAAGTGCATTCCTCTCCCCGCCCACCGCACTTACCGTGTGGTCCGCAGCTGCTGGGGTAGTACCGTCGATGCGAACCATTCTCGAGTGGATAGAATGGATTCATTTCCGAAGGATCCATGGCGGCTGCGGCTGCCACTGCTACCGCCGATTGATGGCCCAGAACGGCAGCTGATGTTCCCGGTGAGCCACCGAGACGCTGGTTGTCATACCAGCTACGGGCCTCTGCTGCTGACGTCATATCCATGATGCTGGTTTAGAAAACTTCACTACACGAAAATCAATTCACTGCCCGTTATCGTTCGATCACAATCACCTTAAGTGCGTATAACAATCCGATTCACTCGCGTTCGCGTTGTTGAAACCCGAATTCAGTTTTACTAAAATGAGAAAAACCCATTTTTTGCACCCTCATCAATTCGTTTTCATCTTTTCGGCAATTTTCCATGACAGAAGAAAGTCTGGCACTAATTAGACGTCCAGTAGTGCAAAAACCGCACACTGCATGCAGTCTCCCGAGGCTTGATGATGGTCAATTTGACGACGCCGCTGACAGAATCAGACGGTTACGATCTGTGAATGAGAGAAAATAATACAAAAGTGAGGTGAGATCGACGATTGCTACGGGAGTTGAGTGTGACCTTGTCTATGGGGAAAGGTTTGCGGTTCATTTTAGCCGAAAAATCGTGCGTTCGCTAAGGAGGAGATTTGCACGGTTCACAGGCTTTCAGATAAGAAATTTTGATTGAGATAGTATTTAGGCCACCGGCTTGCGGTGTAATTGGTATTGTGGATGTTCAAATGTGGCAATGGCAATGGCAGTCGATTAAAACCAAAATAGATGCAAGGGTGTATTTTAACAGAATAAATATTTTTCAATCAACTTCGCAGAGTTGTAACTTCGCCAAATGTAGCATGATATCTTATTCTTCCATAGAAGGAGTTTGCTTGTATACACTCGTCAAAAAAATGATAACATGAAATTTTCTGAGAAAAACTATCGAAGTTCCTCCAGGTTTCCGAAAACACAAGAACTGTGTTAAATTTGTAATGAAATTATGTCGAGCTAGAAACTTAATGTCAAAATTTAATAATGCATCAAGATGGTAAAAAAAACTTTATACACTCAAGCCTTCCCCAGTTTCGGACACTTTTCCTTCAGTGTAGAATTTGAACTATTTCATGGATCGCTGAAACGTTTCACTTATATGACAGTCGAAACTCTGCACTTTATTTCGTGGTACAACATGTTATTTGCTTCTTACATGAAGTAAAATGGCGTCAAATATACTGTTCTTTTTTATTTAAAAATGAAAGTGTATTTATATTTTTCAAAACAGTCTATAGAATAAGACATATCTAATCTTATATCTGTGTGGACTTAAGCAATAAATTTGATCTTCTTGTCATATCGATGTTTGTTTGAAAAATACAAAACAGTCATCAATATATGTGAACGCGCACAAGGCTCAATATTTTGTAGAGACCTAACGTGTAGTTTGCTTCTGTTGCATGACAATTATTAATTCCCAAATAATTTGACAAATACTTAGAAAGTATCCGATGTCATAGCTTCGTCAAAATGCAGAATACGTCAAGAGTAAAAATATTACAGAGAAGCTGTTCAAAAGGCAGTTCTGACGTGTGACATACAATTCTTTTTATTTGTGTGGTTAACATCTATACAGATTACACTGAATCAACAGTTTCACGCCACAACACTCGATTTGTGGCTGCATAGTAACATCCTTGGCTGCGTCCTACACTCGCCAGATTGTTGAGTACCTGGTCTTCCCATGAGCCAGTCGGATTTGAATCGAACACCAACTCTTCAGGGTTGTTATTCAGCATTCTCGCAACATGCACTTCCAGGTTTTGCCCCTTTAAAAAAAAATTGGCGCATCATAGACTTGAGCGAGCTCGTGATTCATTCTTCACCGCCACACACCGTTCTCTTGCACACCGTGAAAGGTGGTCCTAAGCACCAGTCGTTTTAATAAACCAATTGCTTACAAGCCCTCTTCGAGCATGATCCAAGTCTTCTGTTCTAGAGAACCACCAGCCTTGTAAGCGTTTTATACATAAGTAAGTAAGTTAGTAAGTTAGTAAATTTGCTACAGGGGTGAATCTTTTGACGTAGACTACGTCTTGCGGCAAGATAGAGTGTCAAATGAAAATCTGAAAATTGCGACAGTCACGATTATTGTTACAAATGAAACGCTAATGCACAGTACTTTCCGATCTACAGATTTCAAATATGAGTAACGGAGGCCTCGAATGCAGCCGCGAAAGATATTAAAGGGCAACCTTCTCAAATTTCTCATTATGGAACAAATAACCAGGAGGCTAAAGCCCTTAAAAAAATCGTTCATATAATTCAGTTCGAACAAGCTGGTCGTGTTTTTTGGCTCTCGTAATAAAAGTTGTTTTCCCGTTTTCCCTTCTCACCCGCTTTCTCGCGATTGCGTGTCCAGCTCGCGATTCATCATCTTCGCTTGCTCATCTTCTGGTGGTGACAAACCAGGAACAGCACTGCAAAGTTTGGCAAACTTTCCCACTCGACCTATTGCCGTGGCAATGACATCCGCTCCCGAAACCTTACCACACCCGGGCAGCTACAAGTGGCTGCGCCATGATGACGATCGGTCCAGTGGATCCTAACGCTCGACTACTTGCGAGCAATCAATTCGTCGTGCTCCTGGTACAGTAGGTGACAGAGAAGACCAAAGTCCCCCGCTCTTTCTACGTCTAAGGACATTTCTGCTCTCAAGATCGAGCTTGAAGCTATCCATCCGTCTACAAGCTGTGCTCAACGGAGGCTGACTACCGTGCTGTTGGCGCTCACTCAGTCGTCAAGCAACATGGGTTCTACACTCACGACACACCCGGAAGCAAGCTGCTGAAGGTGATTCCTGCGTGGCCTTCCGGAACTCACTCTGGAGGCAATCTCCACCGTGCTGCAAGTGGTGGCACTGAAGCCTCAGAAGGTATTTCCCATCAGACGCCAGCAACAGGGAAATTACCGGGACCAACTCTATCTGGTCCACCTTGAGAAGGATTCAGTCACGATGGCAGACTTGGTGAAAACACGGGTCCTATTCAACATTATCGTCGAGTGGGACCAGTATCGCCTCAAAGCAGCACGACGACGCAGTGTGACAACTGCCTTGCGTTCGGACACGGAACTCAAAACCGCCACAAGGAACCGTGGAATGGCATGTGAGCCGTGAGCGATACGCTAAGGATTGTGTGCCATTCGGACGAAGGTGCCCCAACCTGGAAGTGCACCTAACTGTGGCGCAAATCTTAAGAGCAGCAATCAAGCTTTTCCCGAGATGGTCTCCGATGAACTGAGGATAATTTCCAGAAGCTTCGGTACCAAGTGCCACAACCTACCACCGATCCCATTGGATTACCGCCATGCACAAACGCCCGTCAGACTCCGTCCAGCATCGAATCACGGCAGCAGCCGCCCCCACGTCTTTTCTTTCTCAGGCTGGAGCAATCCGAGTTGCAGTACCTCCACGCAACTACCCGCCAATAGATAGGTCGAATCTGCCGTCGGCCCCTTATCACCATCACCCCGGCCTATTGTCCAAAGCAAGCCAACCACATCATCGCTGGCGACCAATGTGAAAAACGAAATCTGGGGGAACACCTGAAATGGCTTCATTCATGAGGGCCTGGAAGAGGGCCATTACACCATACTTGGCCCGGAACCGGTTGAGCAGATCCGGGACCCTCTCAAAAATCGATATCTTCCTCACCAACATGAGGAACAACATCGCCAGCCGGCAGTAACCAGGAGCTCAAGCTCGGACCACTGTGGTAGCCGAAGTTCGCTCCTTGGTCAACCGGCATCGAATCACTGAGACGGAACTACCATCGTGCCAGATGGGAGAGGTTCCGACTAACATCAGATTTTCGTACATGCAGCACGAGTCTGTTGATGACATCGAACGGTAGCTACAGAGCATCGAGTAAGCGATTTTCAGGCTCCGGAGCAACTTGTCCCAGTGATAGACCCATTGAAAAAATGATTGCAGTTGCACAA
Source organism: Aedes japonicus (assembly GCA_034211315.2). Lineage (NCBI taxonomy): Eukaryota > Metazoa > Arthropoda > Insecta > Diptera > Culicidae > Aedes > Aedes japonicus. The sequence continues at coordinate 31,457 of JASCZW010006697.1, forward strand.
TGTCACCGGTTACAATACCAGATAACTGGTCTACCTTCCTTGAAAGTCAATCCAATCAGATGACAAAAAATATTAAGGCAAGAGTGGTGAACCTTCAGAAATAACAATTTTTCAACAATATCCGCCTCTTTCCCAGATTGTACAAAGCCGTTTTGGAAGTTGACACAATTTTTGAAAACTAAATCAAGCCCCATTCCACCGTTGATCCCACTAGACAGCAATGGCCCCAGCGATCGCTTGGTAACTCCTGCAGAGAAGGCAGTTGAGATAGGTCAACATTTCCTTAGCTCCTACAATCTTGGACAAAGCATCGCCGATAGTCCGCAGGAAGCTGTCGTTAGTGAGATTGTAGACAACATTTATCTAAGTCCCACTTCTCGAAAGAGTTGGAGATCTCAGCAGGTTTCAATAGCATCATAAACCTATAAGGTCAGCAATTGAACTTCCAGTTCAACGAACATCTGGCGTTGACTGCGCACTTTGCCACTTTCCCTTGTGTTGGAAGTCAGCCAAGTCATTCCCATCCAGAAACCTAGGATAGATCCTTCCTCTTCCAGAGCTATATACCAGTCGGCTTTCTCTTAGAAGTATCGAAACTGTTTGAGAAAGCGATCTACCGTCAGCTTTTTCATCTGCCGACGAGCTCAAAATCTTGCTCGATTGAACAATTTGGCTTCCGACGTGGTCGTTCAACAACTCACCAACTAAATCGAGTCATTCACATCCTCAGACGGAACACAACTGTAATTGAAGCGCATCTGCCATGGCACTTTTGACATCGAAGGCCTTTGATAACGTGTGGCAACGATGGCCCTGGTGTACAAGCTAAACTATGTGTCACTGTATGCCATGGAATCTGGATGACTCGACTGTTGCGTGGAACTTGGTGAAGCTGGATAAACCGATCGTTTACTACGAGGATAACTAGTTAACTATTCGTGTGGTTGAGGACTGACCGAGATGTAGGTAAACTAGAGCATATCGACATCAAATTCCGCTTTTGTGCGACAACTCATTCAGCTAGGACAAATACGGGTCCGGTATGTTCCAAATGCAAGTCAGCTAGCCAATATTATGACGAAAGGATTGGCATTAAAGTCTTTCCTGCAGCATCGTACCAATCTAGGGTTGGTAGCCGATTTCCTACCCCTTACTATATGGTAGTATTAGTTTGTTCATCGTTTTGACATCTAGGTACGTTCACGTATTTTGTATCATTGTGTGTTTTTAATAATAACGTATATTTAACAATAACGAACAGCTTATAATTGAAGATGTCTAACGTTAAGAACGAATAGAAAGAGACGCCACGTTAAGTTTTTGTTCCGGTTGATTGTTCGAAAGATCTCATTAAAATACACCGAAACCACCGCACAATGAAGAAGACTATTACGATGCCAACATGAAATTCCTTGATGGGGGTAATGGGAATATTACAGCTAGCTTAGTACCCGAATAACTAGATGAAGCTGGTATTTAAATACCTCGAAACCATGCAGGCGGATAGAAAGGAGTACGTGAAGCGGAAACACTAGCTGCAGGAGAAAATGAAATCGCGCAACATAAACATGATGTGATTGAACTTTCCACAATCATGAATTTCACTTCAAATTTTAAGCTAATGATGTTTGAATCTTGAATCGTGGTTGGCCTTGATTCAGGAAACAAACATTTGTCATGTTAAATAAGAAATCGCTACAGTGAACTTATGTAACTTCTTTTTTATGGACTTCGAAAGAAAACGGATTTATCATGACTATTGCATAATTACAGAGCCTCCCTTACTGCAGTCGATGGGTGTAGCTACAAAAAAAGAGTTCTTCGTAGAACTTCAGTTGTGTTGATTTTTGAGCAAAGATTATGATGTACGGAAGCTGAAACACATATTTGCTGGGAGACGTAGGATACCCTACAGAACCATGACTTCTTGTTCAGGAAAGTTCATCTGCGAACTTCAGTTCTTACTATAACTTCAATGTGATTCTTTCTGCGGAGAAGTGCAAGAAAATTCAAATGCCCTCCGCTCGTTTTCAATCTTGTATCTTTCAATTTCAAAGCCTGCCGTTGCCCTATACGGAACTATCAATACACTATCTCTTCATGTCTATGCGTTCTAGCAATAAAATTACTGTCCGCTCCTAGCGCTTCGCATGGAGATGAGAAATTATCTGCTTCTGCAAACTTCATCAAAGAAAGGTCTGCCGAATGCTACACGGCTTTTTTTCCAAGAACCTCAATGAATTTCTTCCGGAAACTTCAGGGGTGTTCTTCCCAGAACATCAGGAAAGCTCTCCACAGCACTTCGGGATGAATTTTTAGGAGAATTTTAGGAATCCTGAATTTTTACTAAGAACTTCCCTGAGTTTTAAGAAAGAACTTCTCTGACTTCCTCTGAAGAACTCTCCTTTATAGTTCCTATAGTTCTCTGAAGAGCGCTCCTAAAGTTCTCTGAAGAAATTCCCTAAATTTCCCTGAAGGCCTTCCTTGAAGTTCTCTTCAGAGTTTTCCTAAAGTTAACTGAAAAATTCCTGAAGTTCTCGGAAGAACTTCCCTGAAAAACTTCGCTGAGGTTCTCTAAAGATCTTCCCTGCAGTTTCTGGAAGAACTTTCCTGAAGTTCTCGGAAGATTTTCCCTGAAGTTTTCGGGAGAACTTCTCTGAAGTACTCGGAAAAACTTCTCTGAAGTTCTTGAAGAACTTCTCTGAAGTTCTCAGAAGAAATTCCCGAAAGTTCTCGGAAAATTTTCCTTGAAGTTCTCGATAGAACTTCTCTGAAGTTTTTGGAAAAAATTCCCTGAAGTTCTCAAAATAACTTCCCTGAATTTCTCGGAAGAACTTCCTTGAAGTTCTCAGAAGAATTTCCCTGAATTTCTCGGAAGAACTGCCTTGAAGTTCTTAGAAGACTCCCTGATTCACGGAAGAGCCTCCCTGGATGTCTGGAAGATTCTCTAGTTCCAGAGCAATCACGGAAGTTCTTCGAAGAAACCACCAGGAAAGTTATTCTGAAGAAAGTCAGAAAGTTCTTCAGAAAGAGCTTCGGAAATTCTTTCCGATGAACTTCGAGGAAATTCGCATGAGAACTTTGGAAGTGCTATTCGAGAATTTCCGGAAGAACTTCAAGGAAGTTCTTCAGAAGAACTTCAAGAACCTCAGGGACGTTCTTCCAAGAACTTCAGAGAGTTTATCCGAGAAATTCAGGGAAGTTCTTTCGAGAAATTCAGGAAAGATCTTCTGAGAACATCAGGGAAGTTCTTCCAAGAAAGTCAGGGAAGTTCTTCTGAGAACTTCAGAGAAGTTCTTCCGAGAAATTTAGGAAAGTTCTTCCAAGAACTTCTGAGAATTACAGCGAAGTTCTATCAAGACTTCCAGAGAAGTTCTTTCGAGAACTTCTCGGGAATTTCTTAGAAAACTTTCCAGAAGTTCTTCGAAGAACTTCCGAGATTTCTCTGAGAACTGAAGAATTCTTCCGAGAAATTCAGGGAAGTTCTTCCGAGAAATTCAGGGAAGTTCTTCTAAGAACTTCAAGGCAGTTCTTCCGAGAAATTCAGGGAAATTCTTCTGAGAACTTCAAGGAAGTTCTTCCGAGAAATTCAGGGAAGTTATTTTGAGAACTTCAGGAATTTTTCCAAAACTTCAGAGAAGTTCTATCGAGAACTTCAAGGAAAATTTTCCGAGAACTTTCGGGAATGTCTTCTGAGAACTTCAGAGAAGTTCTTCAAGAACTTCAGAGAAGTTTTTCCGAGTACTTCAGAGAAGTTCTCCCGAAAACTTCAGGAAAAATCTTCCGAGAACTTCAGGAAAGTTCTTCCAGAAACTGCAGGGAAGATCTTTAGAGAACCTCAGCGAAGTTTTCTGAGAAGTTCTTCCGAGAACTTCAGGAATTTTCATGGTTAACTTTAGGAAAACTCTGAAGAGAACTTCAAGGAAGGCCTTCAGGAAATTTAGGAATTTCTTCAGAGAACTTTGGAGCGCTCTTCAGAGAACTATGGGAACTATAAAGGAGAGTTCTTCAGAGGAAGTCAGAGAGGATTCTTTCTTAAAATTCAGGGAAGTTCTTGAGTAAAAATTCAGGATTCTAAAATTCTCCTAAAAATTCATCCCGAAGTGCTGTGGAAGCTTTCTGATGTTCTGGGAAGAACACCCTGCAGTTTCCGGAAGAAGTTCATTGAGGTTCTTGGAAAAAGCCGTGTAGCATTCGGCAGACCTTTCTTTGATGAAGTTTGCAGAAGCAGATAATTTCTCATCTCCATACGAAGCGCTAGGAGCGGACAGTAATTTTATTGCTAGAACGCACTAGACATGAAGAGATAGTGTATTGATAGTTCCGTATAGGGCAACGGCGAGCTACTGAAATTGAAAGATACAAGATTGAAACCGAGGGAGGGCATTTGAGTTTCCTTGCACTTCTCCTGAAAGAATCACATTGAAGTTATAGTAAGAACTGAAGTTCGCAGATGAACTTTCCTGAACAAGAAGTCATGGTTCTGTAGGGTATCCTACGTCTCCCAGCAAATATGTGTTTCAGCTTCCGTTATCATATCTTTGCTTCAAAAATCAACACACTGAAGTTCTACGAAGAACTCTTTTTTTGTAGCTACACCTATCGACTGAAGTAAGGGAGGCCTAAATTATGAATAGTCATGATAAATCCGTTTTCTTCGAAGTCCATAAAAAAGAAGTTACATAAGTTCATTGTAGCGATTTATTTAACATGACAAATGTTTGTTTCCTGAATCAAGGTCAATTACGATTCAAGATTCAACATCATTACTTAAAATTTGAAAGAAATTCATGATTAAGTTCAATACATCATGTTTATGTTGCGCGATTTCATTTTCTCCTGCAGCTAGTGTTTCCGCTTCACGTATTCCTTCCTATCCGCCTGCATGGTTTCGAGGTATTTAAATACTAGCCTACTAGTTATTCGGGTACTGCTAGCTGTAATATTCCCATACTCCTCATCAAGGAATTTCATGTTGGCATCGTAATAGTCTTCGTCATTGTGCGGTGGTTTCGGTGTATTTAATGAGATTTTCGGAACAATTAACCGGAATAAAACTTAACGTGGTGTTCTTTCTATTCACTTAACGTTAGACATCTTCAATTATAAACTGTTCGTTATTGTTAAAGACACGTTATTATTAAAAACACACAATGATATAAAATACGTGAACGTACCTAGATGTCAAAACGATGAACAAACTAATACTACCATATAGTAAGGGGTAGAAAATCGGCTTCTCAACACCCTCGCTCAATTTCCGGAACCTACCAACCCTAGATTGGTACGATGCTGCAGGAAAGACTTTAATGCCAATCCTTTCGTCATAATATTGGCTAGCTGACTTGCATTTGGAACATACCGGACCTGTATTTGTCCTAGCTGAATGAGTTGTCGTACAAAACGGAATTTGATGTCGATATGCTTCAGTTTACCTACATCTCGGTCGTCCTCAACCACACGAATAGTTAACTAGTTATCCTCGTAGTAAACGATCGGTTTATCCAGCTTCACCAAGTTCCCGCAACAGTCGAGTCATCCAGATTCCATGGCATACAGTGACACATAGTTTAGCTTGTACACCAGGCCATCGTGCCACACGTTATCAAAGGCCTTCTCGATGTCAAAAAGTGCCATGGCAGATGCACTTCAATTACAGTTGTGTTCCGTCTGAGGATGTGAATGACTCGATTTAGTTGGTGAGTTGTTGAACGACCACGTCGGAAGCCAAATTGTTCATCGAGCAAGATTTTGAGCTCGTCGGCAGATGAAAAAAGCTGACGGTAGATCGCTTTCTCAAACAGTTTCGATACTTCTAAGAGAAAGCCGACTGGTATATAGCTCTTGGAAGAGGAAGGATCTATCCTAGGTTTCTGGATGGGAATGACTTTGGCTGACTTCCAACACAAGGGGAAGTAGCAAAGTCGCAGTCAACGCCAGATGTTCGTTGAACTGGAAGTTCAATTGCTTGACCTTTAGGTTTATGATGCTATCGAAACCTGCTGAGATCTCCAACTCTTTCAAGAAGTGGGACTTAGATAAATGTTGTTTACAATCTCACTAACGACAGCTTCCTGCGGACTGACGATGCTTTGTCCAAGATTGTAGGAGCTAAGGAAATGTTGACCTATCTCAACTGCCTTCTCTGCAGGAGTTACCAAGTGATCCTTGGGGCCATTGCTGTCTAGTGGGATCAACGGTGGAATGGGGTTTGATTTAGTTTTCAAAAATTGTGTCAACTTCCAAAACGGCTTTGTACAATCTGGGAAAGAGCGGATATTGTTGGAAAAATTGTTATTTCTGAAGGTTCACCACTCTTGCCTTAATATTTTTTTGTCATCTGATTGGATTGACTTTTCAAGGAAGGTAGACCAGTTATCTGGTATTGCCATCGGGTGACATTGTGCAATTGAATCATTTTTTTAATGGGTCTATCACTGGGACAAGTTGCTCCAGAGCCTGGAAAATCGCTTACTCGATGCTCTGCAGCTACCGTTCGATGTCATCAACCGACTCGTGCTGCATGTCGAAATCGATGTTGTCGGAACCTCTCCCATCTGGCACGATGGTAGTTCCGTCTGGTGATTCGATGCCGGTTGACCAAGGAGCGAACTTCGGCCACCACAGTGGTCCGAGCTGAGCTCCTGGTTACTGCCGGCTGGGCGATGTTGTTCCTCATGTTGGTGAGGAAGATATCGATTTTTGAGAGGGTCCCGGATCTGCTCAACCGGGTCCGGGCCAAGTATGGTGTAATGGCCCTCTTCCAGGCCCTCATATAGAATGAAGCCATTTCAGGTGTTCCCCCAGATTTCGTTTTTCACATTAAGGTCGCCAGCGATGATGTGTTGGCTTGCTTTGGACAATAGGCCGGGGTGATGGTGATAAGGCCGACGGCAGATTCGACCTATCTATTGGCGGGTAGTTGCGTGGAGGTACTGCAACTCGGATTGCTCCAGCCCGGAGAAAGAAAAGACGTGGGGGCGGCGGCTGCTGCCGTGATTCGATGCTGGACGGAGTCTGACGGGCGTTTTGCATGGCGGTAATCCAATGGGATCGGTGGTAGGTTTGGCACTTGGTACCGAAGCTTCTGGAAATTATCCTCGTTCATCGGAGACCATCTCTGGGAAAAGCTCGATTGCTGCTCTTAAGATTTGCGCCACAGTTAGTGCACTTCATTGGGGCACCTTCGTCCAATGGCACACAATCCTTAGTGACGTGTGCTCCGGCTCACATGCCATTCCACGGTTCCTTGTGGCAGTTTTGAGTTCCGTGTCCGAACGCAAGGCAGTTGTCACACTGCGTCACGTCGTGCTGCTTTGAGCGATACTGGTCCCACTCGACGATAATGTTGAATAGGACCCGTGTTTTCACCAAGTCTGCCATCGTGACTGAATCCTTCTCAAGGTGGACCAGATAGAGTTGGTCCCGGTAATTTCCCTGTTGCTGGCGTCTGATGGGAAATACCTTCTGAGGCTTCAGTGCCACCACTTGCAGCACGGTGGAGATTGCCTCCAGAGTGAGTTCCGGAAGGCCACGCAGAATCACCTTCAGCAGCTTGCTTCCGGGTGTGTCGTGAGTGTAGAACTCATGTTGCTTGACGACTGAGTGAGCGCCAACAGCACGGTAGTCAGCCTCCGTTGAGCACAGCTTGTAGACGGATGGATAGCTTCAAGCTCGATCTTGAGAGCAGAAATGTCCTTAGACGTAGAGAAGAGCGGGGGGACTTTGGTCTTCTCTGTCACCTACTGTACCAGGAGCACGACGAATTGATTGCTCGCAAGTAGTCGAGCGTTAGGATCCACTGGACCGACGTCATCATGGCGCAGCCACTTGTAGCTGCCCGGGTGTGGTAAGGTTTCGGGAGCGGATGTCATTGCCACGGCAATAGGTCGAGTGGGAAAGTTTGCCAAACTTTGCAGTGCTGTTCCTGGTTTGTCACCACCAGAAGATGAGCAAGCGAAGATGATGAATCGCGAGCTGGACACGCAATCGCGAGAAAGCGGGTGAGGAGGGAAAACGGGGAAACAACTTTTATTACGAGAGAGCCAAAAACACGACCAGCTTGTTCGAACTGAATTATATGAACGATTTTTTTTAAGGGCTTTAGCCTCCTGGTTATTTGTTCCATAATGAGAAATTTGAGAAGGCTTGCCCCTTTAATATCTTTCGCGGCTGCATTCGAGGCCTCCGTTACTCATATTTGAAATCTGTGATCGGAAAGTACTGTGCATTAGCGTTTCATTTGTAACAATATTCGTGACTGTCGCAATTTTCAGATTTTCATTTGACACCCTATCTTGCCGCAAGACGTAGTCTACGTCAAAAAGATTCACCCCCTGTAGCAAATTTACTAACTTACTAACTTACTTACTTATGTATAAAACGCTTACAAGGCTGGTGGTTCTCTAGGAACAGAAGACTTGGATCATGCTCGAAGAGGGCTTGTAAGCAATTGGTTTATTAAAACGACTGGTGCTTAGGACCATTTTTCACGGTGTGCAAGAGAACGGTGTGTGGCGGTGAAGAATGAATCACGAGCTCGCTCAAGTCTATGATGCACCATTTTTTTTGTAAAGGGGCAAAACCTGGCAGTGCATGTTGCGAGAATGCTGAATAACAACCCTGAAGAGTTGGTGTTCGATTCAAATCCGACTGGCTCATGGGAAGACCAGGTACTCAACGATCTGGCGAGTGTAGGACGCAGCCAAGGATGTTAATATGCAGCCACAAATCGAGTGTTGTGGCGTGAAACTGTTGATTCAGTGTAATCTGTATAGATGTTAACCACACAAATAAAAAGAATTGTATGTCACACGTCAGAACTGCCTTTTGAACAGCTTCTCTGTAATATTTTTACTCTTGACTTATTCTGCATTTTGACGAAGCTATGACATCGGATACTTTCTAAGTATTTGTCAAATTATTTGGGAATTAATAATTGTCATGCAACAGAAGCAAACTACACGTTAGGTCTCTACAAAATATTGAGCCTTGTGCGCGTTCACATATATTGATGACTGTTTTGTATTTTTCAAACAAACATCGACATGACAAGAAGATCAAATTTATTGCTTAAGTCCACACAGATATAAGATTAGATATGTCTTATTCTATAGACTGTTTTGAAAAATATAAATACACTTTCTTTTTTAAATAAAAAAGAACAGTATATTTGACGCCATTTTACTTCATGTAAGAAGCAAATAACATGTTGTACCACGAAATAAAGTGCAGAGTTTCGACTGTCATATAAGTGAAACGTTTCAGCGATCCATGAAATAGTTCAAATTCTACACTGAAGGAAAAGTGTCCGAAACTGGGGAAGGCTTGAGTGTATAAAGTTTTTTTTTACCATCTTGATGCATTATTAAATTTTGACATTAAGTTTCTAGCTCGACATAATTTCATTACAAATTTAACACAGTTCTTGTGTTTTCGGAAACCTGGAGGAACTTCGATAGTTTTTCTCAGAAAATTTCATGTTATCATTTTTTTGACGAGTGTATACAAGCAAACTCCTTCTATGGAAGAATAAGATATCATGCTACATTTGGCGAAGTTACAACTCTGCGAAGTTGATTGAAAAAATATTTATTCTGTTAAAATACACCCTTGCATCTATTTTGGTTTTAATCGACTGCCATTGCCATTGCCACATTTGAACATCCACAATACCAATTACACCGCAAGCCGGTGGCCTAAATACTATCTCAATCAAAATTTCTTATCTGAAAGCCTGTGAACCGTGCAAATCTCCCTCCTTAGCGAACGCACGATTTTTCGGCTAAAAATGAACCGCAAACCTTTCCCCATAGACAAGGTCACACTCAACTCCCGTAGCAATCGTCGATCTCACCTCACTTTTGTATTATTTTCTCTCATTCACAGATCGTAACCGTCTGATTCTGTCAGCGGCGTCGTCAAATTGACCATCATCAAGCCTCGGGAGACTGCATGCAGTGTGCGGTTTTTGCACTACTGGACGTCTAATTAGTGCCAGACTTTCTTCTGTCATGGAAAATTGCCGAAAAGATGAAAACGAATTGATGAGGGTGCAAAAAATGGGTTTTTCTCATTTTAGTAAAACTGAATTCGGGTTTCAACAACGCGAACGCGAGTGAATCGGATTGTTATACGCACTTAAGGTGATTGTGATCGAACGATAACGGGCAGTGAATTGATTTTCGTGTAGTGAAGTTTTCTAAACCAGCATCATGGATATGACGTCGGCAGCAGAGGCGCGTAGCTGGTATGACAACCAGCGTCTCGGTGGCTCGCCTGGGACATCAGCTGCCGTTCTGGGCCATCAATCGGCGGCAGCAGTGGCAGCCGCAGCCGCCATGGATCCTTCGGAAATGAATCCATTCTATCCACTCGAGAATGGTTCGCATCGACGGTACTACCCCAGCAGCTATGGACCACACGGTAAGTGCGGGGGGAGGGGGGAAGGAATGCACTTCCTGCTAACAAGTTTCCCCAGGTGACCACTTTGTGGCGGTGGAAACTGGTTGTTTTCCAGCATTCATCATTTTTTCAATTACATAAAGAAATAATTATCGATAATTACCGACTCGAGTATGCCGCATCCAATGATGGTCATGATGCGTAGCGGTGGGAGACGAATGAAGACGGACGGGGTACATCACTTTTCCCATCGTTGCACTTGCACGGCGATGGACGACGGGTCGGGTGAGTGCTGGCGGGCTGTCGAGGGATGTAACTGGGAAGGAAAAACAATTGAGATTTTCATCGAGAACGCGCAGCAAGATAGCAATTAGCATAAGCAACGCGCCCTCCGATGTTGATGTTGTTGTTGATGTTGATGATGATGGCGGCGACGATGGTGACGACGATGCAGCAGCGTCTTCATTCGTGAAATCAACTGCACATGCACTAAGAATGATGCATTTTTTGTTTATTCTAAGTGCATTGTTCTGGAGTTTCTGAGTGCATCAGGGGTGTAGTGAAGTTGAGGAGAAGAAGAAGAAAAAAATGAACGAACGACGCCATCGGAATAGGTGCATTTAATTACTTTATCATTGAAGGGTTGAAACGCTGATGATACTGACAATGCACGGAAGGGAAACTCACTGTGTGCGAAAATAAGTGCTGCTTTGTTAAACAGAGGAAACGAATCGACCATAAATCATATTAAACACCCTTTGCGTAACTGTGGAATTAAGTGTAAATACTTAATAATTAGAATGTTGATTCTGTTCGGAGGAAGTTGCGTGGCATTCAGCCATCACCAGGATTGATCATCTATTCTGTCGAGATTTTCGTCAGTGTTGACATATTAACGATTATGGTTAGAAGTTTCAACCAAAGCTTTGAAGTCGTGACGTTTCGATGTATTGAAGAATTGGTTGAATATTCTCGTTTGCTTTGTGATTGAAGCTTCAGGTTCTGTCGCAGTTTTGCCCAATCCAAAATACGAATTACCCTTGCACAACTTCCCGATCAAGATATAATAATATTTGAGTACCTGACTTTTCCGTTCTAACTGAAGTAATTTTGCGAGCACTGGATGATAAATCAAAGGTCCATAGAAAAATTACTAAATATTACAAGTAAGATATATTTCAAATAACCAAACTTGACGTTTACGATTCCGGAGAAAACCCTGCTATTTTGATTTTGTTCCTTTCAATTTGAAATTGCCATGATGTTGTGGGAACACTACTAGGTTATTCTCCTTGGCTCTTTCTCTTCGAGGCGCTGCAAAAAATATCAAGTTCAGTAATCTAGATATTCGTCCCTGTTTGTGGTTTGCAGAGTACTGAGTGCACTGATATAGTCTTTCTTTGTATTCTCCCATACGCGGGGTAACGATCTGTGATGATGTTGTATTGAGGAGGAAATAATTCTCATCACTGCTGAGGCTCTAGAGTGAGCCAGCACTTTTTGCTAGAACAAAGTTGTTAAGAAATTATTGATAGTTCCGTTAGCGCACGGAAGGCTGTGAAAAATTGAATAAAGTAGTTTAAAAATTGAGCGGAAAATTTTTTTTGTATGTATTCAGTCGAAGGTCATCTTTCAAACATTCCCTGCTTTGTGCAACATTCCCAGTTCTTTGGCCATCTCTTGATCAGACTGACCAGCATTCCGCCGAATTCGCTCTCTCACTCGTTTGATGGCTTCCGGACACCTGATAGTGCGTTTACGGTCAGGTCTGGGAGTAACTTTCCAAGAACAGATTTCTTTGTAGTATTTCATGGTGCGAAAGATGAATATCTCGTATATTCAGTGGTTTCAATCTCGTAAATATAGTACACGGTATAGCATGTTTCAAAAAAATCTTATGACGAGTGCCCTTTTTGCGCCTATGATTACCATAAGTACGAATCAAAATTCAAAACAAACTGTCAAACCATGTTGACATTTAAATACACTGCAAAAGAAAAATAGGCAAACATATCTGTGATTAATGCATCCAAAGTTACACATGCTCAAAATCACTGACAGGAATTACCACTTACCCTGTACTATTCAATCGATCCTGTCACACTTACTCACAGAAAAATTGTTGAGTAAACATAAAAATATTTGATGAAATTCTTAGCTCATAATCAGCAATTAAAATAAATTCATTCTGATATGAAGACAAAAGCCATGTAGATGGTCATGGCTACGAGATAAACTAAGTTAGGAACAGCTATATTACTTTGTCGCGCTAATTGAGGAATTTCTGGTAATCAATGAATAGGCTCTTTTGTCCAAAACAAGTTTCTTGAAGTTAGACTTTGGTTTTTAGTCGCTAACTGCTACTTCATCAATTGATCTAATGATCTTACCTCTATATGTTTGGCAGGGTATCCTGGTAACGTTCAAAGTTTTACATTACGAAACTTCATAGTTTATTTTGAAACAGGAAGCTGAAATTCAGTGACATCTTAGTGAAAGTTGGAAGGCATTTTGCATTAAAACAATTGGTTTAGTAGCAGAGCTAGCTTCGATTTTTTTAACCCCCAAGTGTTTGACAGGATACCCGGGTTTCCACCAAATTAAAATGATTGTAACTCTGACAATTATTGATTGATTTTTATTTTTTTCTCACCGTTAGATTAAAAAACTCGTTCGTTTTACAAAACATTATCGGTAATGACCATTTGAATTCATCTGTTTCCTGAAATTTAGGTTTCCATTTCAGTAGTTCTGTACGGAGTTACCATTTGAAATATTTATTGAATAGAAATTCTGGGAATGGATATCAAAATTTTTGGCATAATTCCTAGAAACTATTTCTATTCCATTGTGGACCATATGCCGATTTGTCCCCGGAACAGACATTTTGTAACAGAGTTCCCGTAGGGCCTCGAGTGTTCATTAGTATGTTTAGAAGGACACTCTGGCAATATGGGTTCTGAAAATGGTCATGGCCTCTCAAAACCCCACGGGAACCTGTTCCTGGAATACCCGTTCTGGGGACAAATCATTAAAATGTTGATACCCATATTGTCAGGGTTTCCTTCTAAATTTATTCATAACCACTAGAGGCCTCCACGGGAACCGACTACAGAATGGCTTTCCAGTAACAAGTAGGCATTAGCCCACAAGTGGAATTGTGAAATCCATTCCCGGAAATTCAATTGACATTCCTAAATAGTGTCTCCGTACCGGACAACAGTACCGTAAACCCAGATTTCCTGAAACCAATTGAATCTTCACGGACAGAATCAATAATATGCATTAAGCGGACGAGGTTTTGAATCTAACGGTGTCAAGATAATCAAAATCAGTCAATAATTGCCAGAGCTACAATCATTTGAATTTGGTGTGTTCCCGAGTATCCTGTCGAACACTTAGAGGTGTTTTTTATGTCTAACACATTAGGGTTAATATATTTGCATTTAATAGCGCTCGAAATAACATCTTATTTATCTGTGCACTTGTTTCGTTCTTCGTTCTTATATTGATGCAGCTTGAACTGTTGACTTTCGTAAAGGATCCGTTATTTGTGATGGTATGAAACAGTTTCAAATCAATGATAAAGAATGGACTCCGCTTCCTGGACCGTGATCAACTCGTGGAAGCAAGAACTTCAGCAACGAAGGACCTCTTGGTCATAGCTGCGAAAAAAAGGACGTAGTCAATGGTTCCTATCAAGCATTGACCATTTGAGTACCTCTAGACATTGATTATCAGAGTTCACCGTTTTACAACGTTGATTATCTAAGGTAGAGAACGGCTTAGCACCCAAAGACCCTATTCCATACACCGGATAAACGTTAACCTACAACGCTCATTTTTCGCAGTATGGTGCTTTACTACATGGAGCACCATACTGCAAAAAATGAGCGTTCTATGTTAACGTTTACTCCGATGCTTGGAATAGGGTCTTGAGGTGCTTAAGCAGTTCCTACCCTACATAACACATCCACTGGGTGCTATTCTTCCACTGTGTTTGGTGGTGGACGCTCATACGTCGATTCGTCTAATTCTTGTATGGATATTTTAATTTCTCGAAGGTAACGCAATTACCCAAATTCTGAGCGTATTCCGCGACGTTGAGATGAGTTGCAACCCATCTTCATTCTTCCTGCACTTTCTTGAAAGAGAACAAACAGATCATTATCTCTGTTGATCACACTGATCACCTATGGTAGGACGGTTCTTCAGTTACTCCAAGTAGTCTACCGGAAGATACCTTTGGTAAATAGACTTCATCCGTTGTATATCAGGTTGTTGACCCATAACGCTGGTAGATCACCTTTTCGTGGTGCGTTACGGGGTATCAGATCTACCACCGAATCCTAGTCCGAATTAATTCAAACTAGGGAACATATTTGTTTTTTTGTAGCCAAAGGAACATATCTTAGTCCTTATTACATTTTATGTCTTATGAAAAATGACAATACTCGTTTTGCGCTTGTGCGAGGATGAGCTTAGATAAGTAAAACATGGTTAGTCTTCATTTATGTGAATTCTCATTTTCTATTTGATGTTTTATAGTTTGAATTGGTTATGACTAGGGTTCTGATGCATGGTCAGTATCGGAGTCATAGTTTGTTTTATTTTGCAATGCACATAATTTTGACTGATAAAGGGGCACGCCTTTGAAGAGTACTCTCACTCCTCAAAGGGTTTAAATAGCGAAAACTTTCAATAAAATTCGATTAATTGCCAACAAACAAACAATGACAACTGTAACAACACCGAATACTTTATCATTTCTCAATAGTGATGAGGTAAATCGACATGCACTAAACAAAGGTTACGGGATATACTACAATAGATCTAATTACTGGTCGCAGTGGTTTATGTCCCGAACAGAGGAAAATAAAATATCAGGTTGTATAGTTCAGGTAGCTGTAGTAGAACCTCAATCCAGCATCACCAACATTCGTGGAGTTTGTCTGGAACTGCAGAATTCTATCCAATTCGAGTCTGCACCTTACAAATCAGACCAATGCCGGGTTTTCCTCTGCTCTATACGGAAGTTGTCTCCATTCTATTCGTTCCATGGGTGCACTTCACCAGCCTTGAAGTCTGTGAAGAGTCCGCAGGTCACTTCATAGTTAATCGTTCTTGGATTGTCATCCGACATTCTTACAACATGCCCAGCCTACCGTAGTCGAATGATTTTAGCGTTGTGAATAATAGGAGTTCTCCAGCAACTAATTCGCGATACGTTCATCTCCATCATGTTCCATTTTCCATCTGCTCATCTGAACTTTCCGTTCAAAAACACCAAGGGGGAGTTGGACCTCAACGAGCAATGCCCATGTGTCGTGTCCGTAGGTGGTCAAATTTGTAGATTGTTTTTTAGATCTTAGTGTCTTTCGGAGTCCAAAGTAGACGCGCTTGCCAGCCATAATGTGCTTCTGTATCTCTGTGCTGAGTGTTAGAGCCCAGATGCACAAATACGTCTACCGTCTCGATTTCATCAATGTCGTCAGTGAAGCCAAAAAGTTGGACGGACTGTCTGGAAGACCATATCCACTCGTATCAGCTGGGTTCTGTTGCATCAGAGAGGTGCTACGTTCGGGTCGATGTGGATTAGCAGCGTTCCACTTGCTCTATCAGGAATGCTGGTGGTCCAATTGTTGCTTTAGGTGTACATCCGGTGATGTTATTGTCGTGGCACAGTGATGTTCATGGATTTGCCCTGCTTTGTTTGAGTCAGTCTGGGGTCAGGTTGTTATGATGTGCTAGGTGCCGGGATGTGGATTAAATCTCTCATATCTTGTTTTTCTCGTAGTTGGGACTTCCAACGTTTATGGAACAACTGAAGAATTCATTACTATTGATCCTGTTAAAGTATTTGGGTCAAAGTCACAATTTTTCTCTAGTGTAATTGGTTGGATGGAGTCCTTCAGTAGAATGTCATAGTTTTCTTTCGTATTTCTGATGAATCTGAAATTATTGCTTATAAACGGACATTTAGCTAGAATTTCACGTAATAGTTTATGGTAACATTGGTTTTCTGTAACGTTCACCAAGTTTTGAGAGTACATTTCCTTTTGTTAGAAATGATTCAGACTAGCTGATTATAGCACGTGATTCATTGAGATGACTTTTTGATCAATTGGAAAGGTTTCAAGTCGTAGAAGATGATAATGTCCGGTTTTATGGGATTTCCACCAGGAAAATAATTCATGAACCATTATGGAAAACTAAAGGTTCTAGGTATTCGTATGTTTGATCATATCTCCTGATTTCAATGCCTCTTGATGTTTAAAGCTGGGTAGCATATTTCAACTCACCCCACTGAGAATAATTTTTATGCGACGCCCAGTCTGAAGAGTTGCATGCACTCAAAGATGGAGTCGATTTTTTCAGACGGGAACGTAAATCTGCTAACAGACTCCTGAAGAATTCAGGATGTGGGAATAAGTGTGCCAAATTCTCGACGCACTAAAACTCACCCGTGCCGCAAGCCCTGGCCCTCCTCGGAACCACCTTCGGTATTGCTTCAGGGAGGGACTAGTGTGCTTTACGCTTCCACTATGTCTAACTACATTGCTCTTTAGTAGTTAGCTTCGCTGAGCTAACGCTGATTCGATGTATGTAGATGCTCCTAGTCCAAGCCGGGTTCGGGACGGCCGTGCCAGATCACCCGCGATCTCCCTGCCGTGTGTTTGATAATCTGTGCCAAGTGGATCGTCTCGCATCTTTACCAACCAGTACTACCCTCCCTTAGCTCAGTCGGTAAAGGCACAGCTGATTGTAGCACGCGCTGGAGGGGCTGGGTCCGATTCCCGGTCTGGTCTAAGCATTTTTCGTCAAGGAAATTTTGCTCGACTCCATGAGCTTACTGTATGATTTTACTTGCCACAAAATCATATTAATGCAAAAACAGTACCTGGCATTGAAAACTCTCAATTGATTAACCGTGGTTGTGCATTAAGAACACTAATTTGAAAGCAAACAATAAGCAAATTGTTAAAATAATAATCTTGAAATGCTAAATAAAGAAAAAAATATGCGTTTGTAGGATTATATTTTTGTTTTTTGAAAGTTTAATGATAGGATGTATCAAATATGTCAGAAATCATTAAATGAGACTCATTGATCAGTCAAAGTGTTATCTCTGAAACATTACAGGAATGGTTTATAGACAACATTAGAGAACATCATGTACAGAATAATCTCTTATTCTTAATGGAAAAAATCATGAAAAATTTATTTAAAATTTTATCTCTTGGATTGATCTACTATGCTTTTCAGCTTTTACAGGTCTATGTAAAGCCCGATTCAAAGTAAATTTGGACGTATTCAAGTGATCAAAACTCAAGAATTAAACAAAATACACGGTTGATAAAAACTTCAAACAAAAGGGTATTTATTCAGCTTTCAAACAGTATCATAACAAGATATAACATTTTACCTTTTCGAACGAACTGTCGCACTTTAATTGTGATCGATGCCATCCTGATCGCTGGTGACACAGTACTGGTCAATTTATTCCACTTTAAACGCATTTGTTGTGCATCTGTCACTTCTTTACCACATCTTCGAAGTATTCGCTTGACAATTGCCCAATATTGTTCGATCGGTCTGAACTAAGGGCAATTTGGAGAATAAATCTCTTTGGCGACGAATTTAACATTGTTTGCAGCATACCATTCAAATACCTCCTTAGAGTAATGGCAGCTGGCTAGAACCGGCCAAAATATGACGTCGGTCTTGTGTTACTGAATGAAGGGTAAAATTCGTTTTTCAGACACTCTTTGATGTAAACCTTCGACGTCATTGTGTGAGATGTGATGAAAACCTTTGTTTTAAGGCCATAACTGCAGATTCCTTGCCAAATAATTAACAAATTTATCAGCAAAAACAAATTTATACCTTGAAGAGACATCACCATGACCAGTTGCCAGGTAAAATTTTCGTCCAGGGATTTGTTTATAATCCATTTTGATATATGTTTCGTCATCCATTAAAATACAGCCATGAAATTTCGTCAAAACTCGTTCGTATAGTAATTGTGCTCGCCTGTTGGCCACTGAATTTTGTTTCAGGGAGCAATTTGGATGTTTACTTGCACAAAAATACTTAAATCCTTCTATTTAAAGGATGTTACGAACTGTGAAAAAATTAAGAATCGTATTCCTTTGCCAAATCACTTATGGAGACACCTGGGTTGCCTTCCACGTAAATCAACACCTTTCTCCTCAGCTCTTTGTCCCTAGTGCCACTTTTATGATAGATGCGCTGTCCTCTATCAACACTCAGAGTATTCTTGTAACGTTTGATTACAAGACACGCCGTTGACTTTGGGAATTGCAGCACTTGTGATATTTTTAAGGCAGACCATTCTGTAGATGTTTGTACACACTCAGTTTTCTTTTCTCAAATTCCATGATCCGTAATTTCGAGATGCGTCGATCAATCTAGCAAAACTTGATGAACTCAATGAAACATCAACAAATGCCTGTCAAACGTTTTTTGTACCAACCACCAGGGACGCGGTGGTGTATTAAACCGTGCGTCCAGATTTACTCTGAATGGAGTTTTAGGTATTAATACATATCTCTTTATTCGCTTCAATAACAAACAAGTGAATGTCAGATATATTTTGAACACATATACATCTATTATACTCTCCAACGTACAAGTTCATTCAATCGGGATATGGAAGGGACCATCAGAGCACCCGTTTGAAGTGAATTGGATGGGGAGACAAGGAATACCATCTTTTCGTTGCAAACAGTTGTTGGATAGAAAGCGGGCTCTTCTTTCCAATCATAAGGGCATTCTCCTGCAGATGTTACGCCAGCGCGTGAGATTTGTACATTCACAGAGGGTAAAACCATAACTCACCGCAGATAAAGCAAAATTCTTTTTTATTCGGTGACAAATAAACAGAGTGAAAGTGTACGCCTGTGGTGGGATTGCTTGAAGTGAGTAAACCACTCTCTCTTTTAAACGACCGCTCTCACGTGCCCGCGCGAACACTTGTGCGAGGACGCACCAGTGCTCTTTCTGTGATTCACTGGTGCGATTAAAAGTGAAAACATCGTCAGAGTTGCAGAAAATGTCCGATAAAAAATGAGCGGGGAGAAACATTATTCTTTTTTACCTTGTTATGTAGTGTCAAGGCGAATTTGCAATCACTGCTGTATATTAGCAGAAGAGTCCACACCAGTGAACTCACTTCTGTGAATTTGAGAGCTCTTCTTCTTACTCTAGAGCCATCGAGTGCAGTGTGAATAAAAACCTTTTTTTCCACTCACATGCGATACCTGCATGCAAACACGGGGGTGAATATAAACAAGAGAGAAGAGCTCTCGTTGAGGTAGGAAGAGTGTGTGGAAAAATCAAAATCTCTCTCTACCACTCACTGAGGATATGGACATCAATAGCTCACATGTTTGACCAATCTTGTTTAATCATGATGATGGAAGGAGACCTTGCAATCTCGTGGATAGGTGATAGCTTGAATACGTGCTTCAATAAGTGGTTGTACATATAATCATTATCACACATTTAAAAGCTCCACTATAGAGCTTTTTTTGTTTTATTTTGTGATCTACTAAAATTGTACATAAGGCAAAATACTTCTGAATTTTATATACAGGATGGAACGATGAATACTTGGTCGGCACAAATATGACATAGTTTATCGTGCATTTGAAAAGCTAGAGCACCCCTCATTTTTTAGGTGTATGCCTACGGGATGTAGACTCTATTTTGTTTTTGCCAGTTGTAAAAATGGCGTCGGTGTGGGTGTAAAAGAGCTCTTACATCATATTGTATACTGAGCTGAACATTCAGTATACCAGAGTGTGCGCTGGGCACTCACCGCGAGTACCACTGACTATCTGCTCATCCTAGTGGAAGGTGGTTGCTCGTCTCTTTCGATTTTTACAATTATTCTCTTATGTTACTAGTTGTGCGCGATTCTCAGCTCCGCTTAATAAATACGCCATCATTCAGATCCGCTTTCAAAATGCGCGACTGTTGTCCACCGAAAAGGAATCACAACTTGAGAAGTCGTAACACGTCTTACCTGAACGCCGGTTAGCAATCGAAAGAGACGAGCAACCGCCTTCTACTAGGATGAGCAGATAGTCAGTGGTACTCACAGTGAGAGCCCAGCGCACACTTTGGTTTACTGAATGTTCAGCTCAGTATACAATATAATGTAAGAGCTCTTTTACACCCACACAGCGTCGAAGCAAGAAGAGCAGCGTATCGACATTTTTCACTGGTATAAGCAAAATCTAAAATATTCCCACACCGACTTGGCAAAATCACTTAATATTGCCAAATCAACCGCGACGAGTGTTTTAAAAGTGTTTGGAGAAGAATCAGGAGGGAACCGAAACCAGGAAGCTGCAGCGACCGGGAAAATAGTGCCCAGAATTTTCGAACGCAATCCCAACCTTTCCATCAAGGATATCGGAAAAACAAATTGGAAAAGTCTCACACAACAGTGCAAAAAGCAAAGAAACGAGCCGGACGGTCAACATATAAGGTCACTGTGACATCAAATCGAGATGATAAGCAAAACACAACAGCCAAAGGAAGAACGCGTAAGTTGTACACCAATTTGTTGACTAAGTTTGATTGCCTCCTGGACGATGTAACATACGTCAAGGCTCATTTCAAGCAGCTCCAGGTCAAAAGTCGCATTTGGGTACTGTAAAAGAAAAGATTCAAGATAAGTTTAAGCAGAAAAAAATATCAAAGTTCCCGAAAAAATACTTGGTTTGGCAGGCAACTTTGACCTGTGGGCTGGAAAGTGAAATTTTCGTGACAACTGGTACTGTCAACCAAGATATCTATGTAAAGAAATGCTTGTAAAAACGCTTTTTGCCTTTCTTGATGAAACATAGTTATTCCGTGCTGTTTTGACCAGATCTCGCTTCTTGCTACTATGGAAAAATGTCTCAGGAATGGTATACCCTAAAAAAAACCCTCAAAACTCACCGGAACTGCGCTCAATTGAAAAATATTGGGCAATCGTAAAGAGAAACCTCAGAAGAACTCAAAAAAGCAGAATTCACGTTCAGCATCAAATAAGGTAGATATAACAGCGATACAAAACTTGATGGAAGGTGTCAAACGTAAAACCCGACAGTTTTTACGACTTTTGGAAAATCGGAAGCCTAATCAAATAATTTTCCTGTGTGTTGTAGACGATGAACTTTAGAAAGAAATAAGGTATGACCATTTTTATAAAAAGCTAATCAGTGTGCACTTAATCATGTTTGACCAATTTTTGACTGTTCCACCCATTAAGTTGCAAATAAAAATCCTTGAAGTAAGTTTTGTGGTTTTTCTATGCTATTGAGTTAACTCCCCATAAAGCATGTTTGTTATGAACTCCCATAGTTGTCCCAACTTGATCATTAAATCTTGATGTCATGTGATTTGTTTTATAATTTTATTACCTCTTCAATAGCTACTCCCCACGAAAATGTCACGAAATCAGAAGCCATAAAACTTGACTTTATCTACTCAACCGCATAGCTTGTCCACCACCACCACTTTCACCCATCGCCGATCATCCATCGGCGATAGTCACCACCATTTGCAGATTTCTAAGAAATCCCAAAAATATACAATCTTACCGCTGTAGGAAAACTAAATTCCATTGCCACCACTATCCACGCCATGTCACTATTATTGCACATCACCAACACTTCTTCAGTCGTACATCGATAATCATAAATTTAAAAAAAAACGACAAATCAAGATAGACCTCGATAGAGACACAGTAATTAAAATTTATTAGCTACTCCGACCCAATCAATCAGCCATCATCGATCAGCCCATGGATCTTCGTCGTCGTCGTCGTCGTCTCGGGAATCTACGATCGCGTCTGCGAAGGTAGTCATTTGCTGCAAAGTAGCTGCCGCGGAATAAATCAAATATTCAAATTCATCTCCCCAACAGGAGTGGCAGCCGTTCGAAAATGGTTAAAATTTCGGAATTCAGCCTCGATTATTGGAGCATTAAAGCCAATCAATCTCGAGTCTAGCTTTTGGAGCGGGAAATCGCTGCACCAGCCCAGTGGATGCCGATTTAACTACGCAGAACACGCCCATTCCGATCGGCTTCCCGATTGATTTGATATTCCACCAAACCCGGGCAGGTGAAATAAAGTTTAGCATAATTATGCTCGGTTTTCAATTTCAAGCCCATCAAGTGGGAAACAGATCTGGTCACACGAAGCTATCATGTTCATTGATTTAATGGCCATACTAAAAAGTGATTTTTCTAAATTATTCAAATTGCTTACTTTGCTGGAAAGGATTTGTTGAAGATCGGCTTATCGACCATCACCGAGGAATGAATCTACCCCGAGAGCTCATTATTTCCAGCTCCTTGACCTCGTCTAAACACCGCGGCAAAGTGGAACGAAGCCCCGATAATGGGCGGCTATTTTTCCGGTGCCAAGATCTTATCTCCGGCTGCACAAACTGACAACGGGCGTGGAAAATTCGGGAAAATCAACACTTCCCACCAACCGATTAAGTTCCACACCCTGCTGGGTTCGAGAGACAGCAGATGCATTGTAATCACCCATCCAACTGCGATGGAAGTAATTTACCCGTTTTTTTTTTCATTCGTTTGAATCAGATAATTTGCATGCGCAGCGCCATCATCATTGCATTTTCGCAGCACCAACCGCTGCTAGTCCAAGCCATTCAATTACTTTCTGATGATGTGTTACATGCAGTCGCAGCCATCGTCGCTTAAGTCTCTCGGCCGGGTCGGGAAATAGGGGGGTGGACACAATTCTTAATTACAAGTTTTTCCGAATGGCACCCCGGCGATGGGCAGCAGAGCGAACGAGAGAGGGCGGAGATCGTAACTTCCGTCCGCTTGTTTGCCGGCTTAAGCTCCTATGCCTATTGCCTACTCATGCCGAGTGCCCCGCGTGCTGGATGGCTGGTAAATGTTGTGCCGTTTGTCATTAAATTGCTCCCGCCACCATCGCCATTGTCGTCGTCGTCGTCGTCGTCGTCGTCGTCGTTGTCAACCCACTTTTTCCCATTAGACTCGGTTGTGCGGCCTAACAGCAGTGGTTGGAACGAGCGAAGAGGAAACGGAATGCCCATTGTCTACGGGTTTGCAAGAATTTCCCAGCGCGCGCGTGAAAATTGCATCCAATCACGTTAGATTTTCATGGCTAGTGGCTTGGAATGGCGGTGGGCATGGGGTGGGTGGTGGCGGTGAGCGAGAGACTATGGTGTCTTTTGTTTTTCGCGGAAATTGAATGGCGCTCGTATGAATGGGTGGGCAGTGAACGATTCTATGCAAAATTTCTTGCAATGGAATTGGCAGTGAAGATGAATCTTAGGAAGATTGGGGGTACGCAAGATACGGATACACCATCATTGACAGTCGTTGAACCTTGTTTGTTATGTTACAATACAAAACAAAAATGCATACAATCCGAAGGTACCCTTATCGCCAATTTCATATAACTGCATCATAAGATTCCTTTTTCCAGAGCTACTACATAATCCTTAACTTATGGATCCTTAAATGGAAATTACACCAGATATTAGCTATTTGTACGCTTCTGAAAAAGATGTCTTACTCTAATTGTTATGTTTTTTATTCTCCGTGTTTTCTGTCTTCGGAAACTCTTAGCTATCAGTAGTACATGAGCGCGATCCAACACGTTACTATTGCCTGTTGAGGTGGCGGATTCGTCCGTGCCTTGACCTACCCCGCAGTGAGATGTTAGGCTATTGTTCTGGCAACTCTTCCTCGGGAGGTAATGGTCACAACAGCCCTACGTTACGAAGCTGAAGGAGGAGCGCATAAAGCTGGAAGAAGAAATGGCCTTTCGGAGAATGGAATGTGAGCTACGGGGAAAGGAATTGGAATCCCTAGCAAGGTTTTTGAAATTGAAATACGATCTTGAGCAGCAAGGGGCATATGAAAACGGAACAGTGCAAAGCGAATTTGAGCCGGTGGATTGCGTGGACAAGCACTCGGGACAAGGCAAGGGTTCTATGCATGACGATGACGATCTCCCAGCATGGTTGCACGCAAGCAGCCATGCGTCAGAATGAATGCGATGCAAATCCGAAATCGATCCTGAGCAAACAGAACCTAGGTCCAATATTAGGAATCGAGAAAAAGTGAGTAAAGAACCTCCGCCTATGGCCCTCTCGGTGAACATGCCTCACGCGGTACGGCTAGCTGCTGATCAGCTAGCAGCAAGGCAGGTCTGGCCATAGAAATAACCAACGTTTTCAGGCGAGCCCGAGGAATGACCGTTGTTTTACAACAGTTATGAGACTGCCAATACTTTTTGCGGTTTTTCAGACATCGAGAACCTCATTCGGTTGAGAGAATGTTTACGTGGCCCGGCACGAGATGCTGTCATTACGAAATTGATGTTTCCGAAAAGCGTGCCATCCATCATCGAAACCCTTCGAAGTTTTTTGGGAAGACCGGGTCTATTGGTTAAACACTTGTTGATCAAGGTACACCAACGTGAAGCGCCCAAGCCGGAAAGATTGGACACACTCCTCAACTTCGGTATGGCGGTCCAGCAACTCTGTGACCACCTTGAAGCCGCGGACCTGATCGAACACCTTTCGAACCCAACGTTACTGGACGAACTTGTTCAAAAACTTCCTGCTTCGATTAAGTTAGAATGGGTTTGATTTAAACGTGGACCTGTCAGGCCATCATTGAAGGAGTTTGGTGAATTTATGGAGATACTTGTGGAGGACGCCTGCGAGGTTACTGCGCCGGTTCGTTTGAAAACCTTCCACGGCAGACTCTATTGTATGAAAACTTGGCCAACGATTAAACCCACCTTCAGGATCTTCCGATATTCTCCTATACTGAAATAGTACCAAACATCCTCATTGCTCTGGACAACATCAAGCTCTTTGTACCCATTAAAAGTCGCATGGGTAAGCCAGGAGAGTCAATTGCAGTCAAATCACTCCTTGGATGGACAGTCTATGGTTCCTGCACCAACCAGTTGGAAACAGGAGAATTTGTAAGGGATTGGGTGGATAGATAGGCAACATCACCTATACGTATCGACAGGGATATCAAAACTCTCCTTCAAACAACAAGATTGAACAATTGGTCAAAAGAGCAAGCTATCTAACATGAGGATGCCCCAATCGGCGGGGAGAAGAGCCAGCCCTTTATTCACAAACTGTTAGCAATAGGGAGTTGGCATTCCCACTCTCCCCATCCAGAGTGCTTAAATCGGGTGCCCTGATGGTCCATTCCATTCCCATGATTTTTTATATAATAGTGTATATATTTATGTAAATGAAAATAACTACAAGCATTCGTAACTATTATATATGATCTTCTTTCGTCGATTGATCCTGAAATGCAATAAATTTTGTAAATTATTAATGTGAGGAGCTTTGTGGGTCTACGCCTTAGCACGTTTTCGTTCGTTTTCAACGATAGCAGCAATAAACCAAAAAATCCTGAAAAAGTTTGTTAAATCTATTGAAATAATACAGAACTAACATTTTAATTTACTCTTGCCGTAGTCACTATTTGCTGATTGATGTTGATTTTATAACAGCAATTCATTTTTATTTTTGCAGACCTAATAGTTATTGTTCCTGAGTGAGGAGTTGCTCCTGAAACAGGGAACGGATTGAAAGTTAGTTAAAGCCAAATGAACATACAAAAACAATAAGTTATGTTTAAATTATCTGGAGTAAAATCAATAAAACAATATTACCAAATATAATGATATTATGAGTTATGACACAGTTATGACAAAAATTGAACTGTAAAATAAGACACTAGCCAAATGGCAAACAGCGCTGCACGAATCAGATCAGCTCAGATTTAGTAATATGCCCATTCGCAAATCGGAAATGAAAAATACATTCAGTAATAAGTGCAAAAGCCTACCACAGATTCCGTTGCAACTTCCTGTATTCAAGGCACTAGATACTTCTAAATCATAAGAGAAGGAGAAAGGATCAAAACAATAATTGGACAAATAAGACCTAGTTATTCAAAGTACATATAACCTATTTGATAAAAACTATAAAATTATTTTAATGTAAATATATTAATCACGAAAACACAAGTAATGAACAATTATGAGCCAGAAAACTTAAACAATGTATGACAACCATGTGAAATGAATTTTAAATATTAATTTTTTTTTACAATGATGACCTGGAAGACCTGAAAGATATGAGAATGGAAAATTATGATATGATTTACAGGTCACACCCCCTCACTTTGCTATTGTCAGATTGACAACATTGCCCAGGCTACGCCAACCAGCGTCTCCATGTTTCAGCTGGCAGTCTTTTGTGATCATATGACTCGTGGAGGCGTGAGGTAGGAACTTGTCGAGGACCAGAGAGTCTGGCTCGCACTCTCCTTCGAAGCTTGTCAACTCATCCGGTTTGAAGCCCAGTTAAGGTGAAGAGAGTCTTCACGTCATGAGTTCTTCCTTCGTTTTATTTATCAATTCCTCCTTAGTTTTCAGTCGACAAATTTGTTGGAGAGGATCTTACGCTTCAGGTTGGCCAAAAAATTCTCGATGGGACGCAGCTGAGGGAACGTTGGGTCGGGTTCACCGACTTTGGTACTCACATCGATATTCAGCCGCTCCATGTACTCCAACGATCGCTTTGAGCAGTGGGCCGACCCCAGATCTGGCCAGAACACCGTGTCTTCTCCCTTATGGTATTTCTTGATGAACGACGCAACTTCCGGCAGGCATTTCCCCGTTCATGGCCAGTCCGGAGGGAAAAAGATCGGCTTTGATATTCCCTTCTCGCTGATTGTCAGCCACAGCAGCACCTTCCTGAGGAACTTGGTGTGTGAAATGAACTATCACCTTCGAGGACAGTCAAATACGAAGTGTCCTGCCAGTCGTTGCCATCCAGGGTGAGATAGATCTCGTCGTCCATCACCACCACCACGTGGCGATTTGCCAGGAAAATAGAGTTGACCATCTTATTCAGCCACTGCCGTTGCGCCATTGCCTGCAGCTCCGAAACCGGACGCAACTTCCGCTTCCTGATGCGGATGTTCATGTTCGCCAGGTACTTTTTCACTGTTTGGCCGGTTGAACCGACCTTCCGGCCAAGCGCACGCAGCAATGTTGCCGCTTTTTCCTCGGTCTTCAGCATCCTTTGGAGCTTCTCAGGGTCGTCTTTTTAATCCAAACGTTATCTAATGCACATATATGGAATGCACACTTCGGCATAAGTCAATGGGATATTCCATGTAAGTTTAAGTCACACGTCACCTAAACCAGATTGTTGTATGAAGATTGCAAACCATTTCGTTGTTTACACGATGAACGACGGGAAATTTTACGCGTCTGTTAAAGTTCGTCAATACTTGCTTCCAGTTGCTGCAAAACTCACGATTACAATTACCGGGCCCTTTCTGCTGCGCGTTGCTTCAGTTCCGTTTCTTGATACGATTAATCATTCCGACGCTGGTTTCCGTTGATTAGCCAAATCACGTACCGTCATTGTCTTGTTCTTCCGAATTAGAGCTACCAATTTCAAGCAGTTTAGGGTTGGAAGATCAAAGTTTTCTGCCAAGAACAAGTTTATGCCATGAACAGTATTCCTCAAAGTTGGTTATGATAGATTTTACACTCACGTGATGAATTCTAAAGCGCTTCGTTAAATGTCATATAGGGTACGAGGTGGATTTTAAATAGTTTATGCAATACCTCGTATATTTGATGAATTTAAATTGCCAATATTTGGATGTTAATCCCTCTGCTTACTTCTGATCTAATCGAGCATACATTCAGATACGAGAATTAGACTCAGAAGACTTTATAGCCCAGGAACAAAGCTCCCAATTTCAGGGACTTATTAAAAGCATGCGGATTGCTTTCCGATCATAACAATGTTTTCTTCAGCTCCACAATTTGTACATAAACTAACAATATTAAATGAGTGCGATTCTGTTCATGTGGGCGAAGGCGAAATGAAATAGGCCAGTTCACGATTTGCTGCAAACGTCAATTTCCCCAACCCACTCCTTCGTTTTGCCAATCCGCTCTTGAAAACAATCAGTCAAGACATGTCGATTGCTATGATCAAAAACTCGGTCTACTAGCAGCTTATGAGACAGACGTACACAACCAAACTTTAAATTTTTCATTGTTCTTTGCATTGGCAATGCGTATTTCTTATTTCACTTAAACTCACTGAAATGTTAGACAAAGCAACTGCGACGAACAACGGGATGCTTCGTATAAAAACTAAAAACTATAAGAGACAGCAGGCTTCACGTTACGATACCGGTACGCTATAGCCATGGTTAACAAAGAAGAGAGGAAACATGGATTTTCTCAAAAGTAACAGTGATGCCATAGCTGCCGCTCAACAGCGAGGCATTATTTGTCGTTGAACACTATTGGACAGCTACGAAAACATTTTTTTTATTACATACTAGCTGATCCCGGTGCGAGCGTTGCTTCGCCTGCATCTAAATGAATGAACATAACATCGAACTGACGCTTTTTTAATGAGTTTTTTTTGAGTAATAAGGAGTTCAAACTTCCTATCAGAACATTTTTCTTACCCAGACAATACACAGTTTGTGGAAACCCAGTTACCTGGATAGTTCTCAGGATTGGTTGAAATTTGTGTTTGAACCCAGCATAGAAACATTTCTTGCATTCAAAAAAAAAAAAACCCGCATACCATTTTTTGATTCCATTCTGCTTGATTAGTTCTCAAGTTATGCAGAAATTTGGGTTCCATTTGTTTGAGAGCACCTCTCCCCCTTCCTCCTCATATGACGGAAGAGTCTCAAATCTCCATAGAAACATTTCCTCCTTCGGAAAACTTCCACATGCGAAATTTGGTTCCATTTCTCTTATTAGTTCTCGAGTTATGCAAGGATTTGTGTTTTATTTGAATAGGTTCCCCCCTTTCAGAAAGGGAGGGGTCTCAAATCAACATAGAACAATTTTTTGTCGTCAAAACCACCAATTACTAAATTTGGTTCCATTTGCTTGATTAATTCTCGAGTCATGCAGAATAGTGTATTTCATTTGTATCTGAGCCCTCCCCCCCCTTTAGGATGAGAAGGGGTCTCAAACCAACATAGAAACATGTTTTGTCATAAAAACCACCACATGCTAGATTTCTAGTTCCGTTTGCTGGATTAGTTCCCGAGTTATGCAGGATATTGTGTTTTATTTGTATGGGAACCCCCTTTATGACGGGGAGGGTTCTCAAGCTACCTTAAACCCCTTTTTGCCTTCAAAAACTCACACATGCTAAATTTGGTTTCTTTTGCTTGATTAGTTCTCGAGTTGTGTAGAAATTTGTGTTTTATTTGTATGGGAGCCCCAGCACTCTATGGCGGGAGGGTCTCAGTCTACCATAAAACCTTTTTTGCCTTCAAAACTCACACGCATGCTAAATTTGGTCTCTTTTATGCTTGACGCTCTTGAGTTGTGTAGAAATTTGTAGTTTCATTTGTATGGGAGCCCCCCTTTCCAGCAAAGGGAGGGGTCTCAAGCCCTCCTCAGATTATTCTCCGGTCCCTAAAAAATTTCTGCATACAAAATTGCACACCGATCGGTCTTTCCGCTCGCGAGTTAGAGGCGTAGGCGAAGCCCCAACTCATTTTTATTATATATGTAGACTAGCTGACCCCGGTGCAAGCGTTGCTACGCCTGCAACTAAATGAATGAACATTACGCTTTTTTTTTTAATGAATTTTTTTGAGTAATAAGGAGTTCAAACTTCTATCAGAACATTCTTCTTACCGCAGACAGTACGCAGTTTGTGGCTTAGTTACCTGGATAATTCTCAGGATTGGTTGTAATTTGTGTTTGAATTCACCATAGAAACATTTCTTGCATTCAAAACCCGCATACCATTTTGATTCCATTTGCTTGTCTTAAGTTACCACAAAAGCATTTCTTGCCTACAAAACTCACCCATACCAATTTTGGTTCCATTCTTGATCAGTTCTCGAGTTATGCAGGAATTTGTTTTTCATTTGCATGGGATCCCACCCTTTCTAGAAGCGGGAGGGCTCTCGAACTATCATAAGATGCTTTCCCGGACCCAAAACACCACTGAATACAAATTTGCAAAGCAGTAGGTATAGTTCTCATGTTTGGTTGAAATTTGTTTCATTTGTATGAGAGCCCCACTTTGAGAGGGAGGAGAGCTTTGAACCACCATACAAACATTTCATGCCTTAAAAACTCGTCCATTCCAAATTTGGTTCCATTTGCTTGATTATTTCTCGAGTTATGCAGAAATTTGGGTTCCATTTGTTTGAGAGCACCCCTCCTCCTTCCTCCTCATATGACGGAAGAGTCTCAAATCACCATAGAAACATTTCCCTCCTTCAAAACTTCCACATGCGAAATTTGGTTCCATTTTCTTATTAGTTCTCGAGTTATGCAAGGATTTGCGTTTCATTTGAATAGGATCTCCCCCCTTTCAGAAGAGGAGAGGGGTCTCAAACCAACATAGAACAGATTTTTGTCTTAAAAACCACCACATGCTAAATTTCGTTCCGTTTGCTTGATTAGTTCCTGATTATGCAGAATATTGTGTTTTATTTGTATGGGAGACCTCTTTTATGACGGGGAGGGTTCTCAAGCTACCATAAAAACCTTTTTTGCCTTCAAAAACTCACACATGCTAAATTTGGTTTCTTTGCTTGATTAGTTCTCGAGTTGTGTAGAAATTTGTGTTTCATTTGTATGGGAGCCCCCTTTTCAGTGAAGGGAGGGGTCTCAAACCATCATAAGATTGTTCTCCGGTCCCAAAAAAACTCTGCATACAAAATTTCACGCCGATCGATCCTTCCGCTCGCGAGTTAAATCGTGACAAAGGAAACCCCAACTCATTTTTATTATATAGAAGATGATAGTGTCAGATGAAGGACAATATAATCATAAGCATAGATCAACCTCAAAATGACTGGAAGAAACATGAAACAAATAGTGATAGTGATATCGGATCAAATAAATATGAAATAAATTTTAATTCAATGTTCAAATTTATAGGTTTTGTAGACAACCACACCTTTTGGTGTGAATGAAAACTAGGATGGTTCTTATTTTCAGAGAAAACGAAAATCTAACTTTTTTATTTGCAGAAATAAAGGCATAAATTCTTTAAAAAGTTTTAGAATAAATAATTTCAAGGGACTTTGATTGTATAACATTTTCTGTACCTATTGATATGACATCTCAACAGATTGGTGAAAGTCGCCTTCGATCCAGAATGATTAACTTCATAACAAGCCCTAGAAGATCCAGAAGGTTTAATACCATTCGTTGAGGCAGAAACGAGAACGAGTAAAAAGAGCGAAGGTGCCGCGGAACGACCGCTGGAGAATATCGTGTTTACCAATGGAAAACTCTTCACCGTGCAGCAATTTGTGAATGAGCAGAACGACAGAGATTGGTTACCAGCAAGATTACGAACCTATGCCGACCAGGCGACAGAATCCAGTATCGGTTATGTTTTGGGCCGGAAGTCCTACCCCAAGAACACCGGTAGGCCTCGTACAATGTGTTGAAACTCAAGGGTGAACAAGTTGAACTGGACTGGTAAATTTCAAAAAAGTGATTTGTTTTCTAGTGAAACTGAATGAATTTGAAATAAAATATTTTTGTTTTGATCCATCTATCTGATTGTTTCAATAAAGCACGTCAATTGCCGGACCGTGTAGGCATTGCTTGTTACTACAAGTAAATTTATTTTCCTCGTGGCTTCACCAAGTGCGTCAAGATTTGACCCTGGACGGGTGGAACGGAACTCGTGATCCATGGTTTCTGTTGTTCTGGAATGGATCGGGGGAAAGTCTGGCCATCACTCGGAAAACCGGGAAGTGGCAGACCACCAAGGCCAGTGGATCCCAAAACGCAACTTGAACTCAAAGGAATCTAGAAACTGCCATCGAAGGAAGCGGCAAAAAAGGCAAACTTTTCGCAATCCGACGTCTAAAACGCAAAGAAGAGGGTTTAGGACTCAACCCGGACAAGAATGCAAGGCAAAATTTAGAGGGTTATTAAATTTCCACTGAGGATGAGCGCTGGTGAAGGTACTATCCAAATCCTTATGGATCCTCTCTATTCCCTTCTGCAATTACCGATTCGCTTCAACAAAGTTTGGCCCATTGAAGAAGTAGGTAATTAGAAGGGAACAACTTTGGACGATAAATCTCCTTATGGCCTTCTAACAAGTATCCGTGGAGAGGCTAGCCATTACCTCCAGATGGATGCGCTGGATTTGCAGCCACATAAACAGGGGTAAACAGGCAGACTCTAAGTTTCGAACACGTCTTCCAACATTTACCAACAATCCTGCGCTGGTCAACTGAGTTGCAAACATAAAACTCGGTACTTTTCGGTAGTTTTAGTTCATTGGCAAGATCGCATACGGATAAATTCGGATTTTGCTGTCGTTCGTACAAAATATTACAAAAATCTAAACATGTTGTACCACCAAATAAAGCAAGGAGCTTCAAATGTCCTATAAGTGTAAGGTTTCAGCGATCCGTTGAACAATTCAAAGCTAACACTGAGAGAACAGTGTTCGAAATTCAACGTGGACAGGCAGTATGGATATTCTTGGAATGAATCTCACCCCGGGCAAGTAACGAAAATACCCAAAAGGTATTTGAGTGACTACGACGGGAGATGAACCAGCCTAGGGCTGAAAATCTCGATAATAAAGGGAAAAAAAATCTTGGATAAGGATCGGCAAATTAAGGCTGGAAATCGTTGTCCGACGTCGTTAAGAAATCAAGATGGCAGCATAGGTTTGAAAAATAGTGAGAAATGCTGTAAAATACCCTGCAATATCGATATTTTTTAGATCGGAAACGGCGTAGAACAGTTGATGCTAGATATCTACACTTAATTAGAAATTAGAAGAAGAATTAGCATCTTCCATTTAATTCCAACTACCTTTGCTTATCTTCGACAGATACGCGTATTTCGTCTACAATGTGCAGACTTCTTCGGTGTCTCGTACTAATAACTCTGACTTATTAGTTATTAGTACGAGACACTGAAGAAATTCTGCACTGCTGGACGAAATACGCGTATCTGTCGAAGATAGCAAAGGTAGTTGGAATTAAATGGAAGATACTAATTCTTCTTCTAATTTCTAGTTACAGGTATTCCACTAAACAGCTCAAACCCTCTAGGATACACTTAATTGTCCAGCAGTCTTCAACGATCCAAAGAATGGCAGATGATACAAAGTATCTGGGAAATGAAGGCTTTGAAAGTAGATATTGAATATGAAAAAGTAGATGGAAAAGATGGAACAGAATGCAATGATGATGAGGAAGGAAAAATACGATTATGAGTATAAGAAATAACAAAGCAAACTAGAAAGCGGACGTCTGTAGAAGCATCAACAACAGCTACACCACGATGAAATAGGTGAAGCACTCATCAATATTGAACATGTTAAAAGTCACCTCACTGAAAATTTCAAAGGACATACTATACTACTATACTGACGTACTGATTGCTCTTTTCGTGTTTTAGCGAACCATTTGAGTAACATTCACGAAATCTATAGTATCTCGTGTAATGAACTTTGCTGCAACAAAGTACGCCTTATGTTACAGAAGAATTACTATAATGAAACATTAAAGCTAAGTGTAAGAGAGATACTTGGGAAGTTAACAGCCTGAAATATTGCGTTCGAAAACCACCTCCAATTTACGTGCTTCTGCTCTTGTCATCCAACGCAGGTTATCATATTTTTTAATGATTCGTAATAATTTAAATACTAAACAGAATGCACGAATGTATCATATTTCTACGAACGTTTGCCCAAAACAAGTTATCCCAATGAAGCGCTAAGGATTCTATTGCATCTGTTCGTTTGTCACTGTTTTTTTCTGTCTCCATACAACCCCGCAGCAAAAAATACATATTTATATTAATGAGCCACAGAACCTGCATCGCCTCACCGTCAGACGTTCCAAGCGAACGGAACCCGATCGTCATTCATTCACCGGGACGCAATCTTTTGTTCGGTGGAACCCGGAAAAAATGACACCTATTTTCAATAATAATGGCCACCGAAAAACGACGCCCGAGTCCTGATTTTATTAATGGCATGAAACGAGAGTTCAATAGATTATCAATCTGGGCGAGAGTGATCATTTGTGTTCTGTTGTTATTGTCGTCTGTGAAATATGGAACAACGGCCAGGCAGCCCTTTTGCTTTTGTTGTCACTTGAACCAGATTCATTCAGAAGAGAAGTAAAACAAGCACTTATGCCCTTTTGGCCCCTGCCCGCTTGCCTTTCTTTTCGGTTGAGGGGGGGGCCTAGCAGAAGAGTGTTTATTCATTCGAGTGTACCTTTAACAAAACAAATACGAACAAGACAGCGAAAAAAAGGGAAACAACAACCAAAGGGTACTTTCAGATGGTAAACAAAAATACCCTCCAGATCTCCATCAATGGAACAAAGACAGTTGAGTGGAAGGACGGGGATTGGGATGGGACGTGTGACACCTACGAAAATATTGTGCTTTGCTACCGAAACGATTGACTGCGCCAGCGTTTGTGTTCAATACAGTAGGTAACATCCGGATCGAACGGGTAACCCATCAGAGACAACAAAATAACAATCGTAAAATAGCAATGACTGTACAGAAAAGTCAAATATTAGGATGATCGATGGTGTCTACCTTTCCCAGGTAGATCAAAAGGCCAATTGGGAATTTATGAATGAGAAAGGAGTTATTTTGGGTGCATCGTTGGAGTAGAAAGGATTAAAATTAAGTGTTCTCAAGACGCATCCACAGTTGGTAATTGAGAATTTTTGAAGACAATTATGCATAACGCTTTAGTTGCTCCAATTGTTCAGGAATAACTGCGAATCTAATGATATTGAGAGAAAATTTTAGAAACTAGGGAAGCGGAACCTATGCTCGCCATAATACATATATTCATCACATTCTGCAGTCATCCAACTTCAAACGTAAAAAGATGTTCAATTTTTCCAATAAATGGACGCAGTAGCCAAGAATATGTAATCCTGGTAAATAAAATTAGGTCTTGAATATAATTAAAAGCTACAAATTTCGTAAAAATAATGAGCAGTTAGGGGTGGCATTGCGCATCTCGAGTAACTCGATTCGAAAAAATTCAAACTCGAATCGATTTACGTTTGACATTGTGTATTTTTTTCGACTTCATAATTTTAACGTACTAGATTTCGAGTAAAATATGTACCAACAATCAATATGCAACTAGCGATTTGAAATTGGTTCACTGTAGTAGAACCACTTGGTTCGAATTACACCTTGAAGCCAGCACCTTGTTATACATATTTGCGCCTTTGTTTTGATTTGCTGTGTTATTTTGACAGAATATTTGAGAGTGTGTTCATGTGAGTTCATTATTAGGGGCGCATTATTAAGCTTGAAACCGAGCTTGGGACCGATGTTCTAGTACTGACTGAGCCAAGAAAGAAATCGTTTTTGAATGGGACCTACTGGTCTTAGAGTTAGTCTATGTATGTAATAGGTCATCTCGAAGAGAAGTGTCAAATTTACTTGTTTACAAACAAAATAAAAGTGCTTCGCTATACTGACGGTGAAAGTGGAAGTAGTTTTCTTGTTAATTATTCAAATTGATTAAAAGAAAGCGTAACAGAAATGTTCTTTGACGGAAGCGATAGTGACGAAGAAAATACTCTTATTCCGCAGAGACACACGCTAAGGGATAACAGTGACCCTTTATCCCTGAGTGAAAATGAGTGAGTTGATCTCAATAATGTTTTTGATGTGAGTAGTAATTATTGTTCTACTATTTAAGGTTCCGGCAGTACTTCAGGCTACGCCGGGAAGCGTTTATATTTCCACTAGATACAACGTTGTTCCCACCAACTTCCAGAAGCACTGCTATTCCTGCTGCCTTGAAACTGGCGGCCAAGTGAATGTAGGGGATAGCTTTTTACTTGGAATGGGCCAACTAACAGTATCATTGGTCTTCAATGAAGTGATACCTTTTTTGGAAAGGACGCTATGTGAAGAGTGGATCAAATTAGATCCACCATCGTTCAAAGAGGCAAAAAAAACATTTCTTTGACAAATTTAAAATACCAGGTGTAGTGGGATGTATTGATGGTACACATA
The DNA here is from genome assembly GCA_034211315.2 of Aedes japonicus. NCBI lineage: Eukaryota > Metazoa > Arthropoda > Insecta > Diptera > Culicidae > Aedes > Aedes japonicus. The sequence goes on from JASCZW010006697.1 coordinate 68,004, forward strand.
TACTCATTTTGAGACCTACGCAGGATGAGCACATGTTTTTTAACCGGAAAGGATTTCACAGCATCAACGCTATAATAGTAAGTAGTAATACACGGCATTTACTCTCACATTTATGTTAATTCACTTTCATTGCTTTTCAATTAGATAACCGATCATAATTATCGCATCCTGGCGATAAACCCCTGCTACGGTAGTGCTGCTCATGATTTGTTTATGTGGAGCATGAGTGATGAACGAGATTTTTTCGAGGAAAACTTCTAGAATTGTTAGGTATTTCTTTTTCAACTGATTTACTATAATGTAGGTTTTATTTACAATATTTGATTTTCAGGTGACAGTGGATATGGATTAGCACCATGGTTGTTAACGCCATATCGAGTTGCCAATGATGGCTCAGGAGAAGAAACATTCAATACCATACATTCTTCAGCCAGGTGTTCTGTTGAAAAGAATACCTATTGGTGTTTTGAAAGCACGTTGGCGATGTCTTTCGTCCAACCGCAAACTTCGCTACAGCCCTGACAAGACAGCATCAATTATCAACGTATGCTGTGCCTTACAAAACATATGCATAGCTTATAATATATGGCTTAGAGAGAAGAGCACAAAGAATTAGAGATTCCATCAGAGATTCATTACTTACTTGATAAGAACTGCTATACAAAATAAAAATATAAACACCAACTTCTCGAAAGTTTTCTGAAGTTCTCAATAGTTCTCGGAATGGAAGTTTATGGAAGTTCCCAGAATTTGTCAGAAGATCTTCACTTTCAATCTAGTTGACCACCCTTGAATGATTAAGAAAAAAAAGCAGGAAGCTCTAGAACGAGTTTTGAAAATTGTCCTCTTTTACGGACGTTCCGGATCTTCTGGAGGACCCAGTGGCCACCTTAGTCCAAACACTGGTCACAGACCACTTTCATTCTAGTTGACCACCCAAAAATATAAAAAAAAACGGGAAGCTCTAGGGCCAGCTCTAAAATTTCCTCTTTTACGGTTATTCCGGATTTTCCGGAGGGCCATCCAGTGGCCATCTTGGACCATACACCGGTCAACGGACAACTTCCAATGTAGTTTACTTCCCAGGATTGATTTAGAAAAAAAAAATTCGAGAAGCTCTTGGATCAATTTTTAAAATTGTTCTCTTTAACGGTCGTTCCGGATCTTCCGGAGGGCCATCCAGTGGCCACCTTAGACCATTCACTGGTCAACGGACCACCTCCAATCTAGTTTACCACCTAGGAATGATTTAGAAAAAAAAGTTTTAAGTTTGAGTGTTGAAAATTGTCCTGTTTTACGGTTTTGAAAATTGTCCTGTTTTACGGTCGTTCCGGATCTCTCGGAGGGCCACCCAGTGGCCATCTTGGCCCATACAGTGGTCAATGGACCACTTTCAATCTAGTTTACCGCCAAGAAATATTTTAGAAAAACCGGAAAGTTTTATTTTATCTCTATTAAAGAGATGTTCAGCAAGAGGGCTTTGAGTTTTGAAAATTGTCCTCTTTTACGGTCGTTTCGAATCTGCCGGAGGGCTATTCAGTGTCCACTTAGGATCATACACTGGTCAACGGTACACCTCTAATCTAGTTTACCACCTAGGAATGATTTAGAAAAAAAAAACCGGAAAGCCTCTAAGACCAGTTTTAAGAAAATTCCTCTTTCACGGTCATGCCGGAGGGCCAACCAGTGGCCATCTTGGACTATACACCGGTCAAAGGACCATTTCCAATTAAGTTTACCGTCCAGGAATGATTCAGAAAAAACCGAGAAGCTCGAGGCCGAGGGAATTTAAGAAATTTTCCAACCGGAAAAGTTCCTCGGCCGGACTGGAAGCTAAATGCTAAATATTTCCAAGAATTCTGTAGAATTGTTCATAGGATTCTGCAGAATCTTTCCAAGGATTTTAAATTTTTTGCCACAATATTTTCTGGAATCTTTTTTTTTTATCTCTTTTGGAATCTTCTGGCCCTCTTGGGATCCTATGAGATGGTTTCGTTTCGGTTTGGGTACAGTACAAGGTCAGACAAACAGACATAACACATTGAACGTTTCTCACTGTAAAACATCGTTGCGAAAACACTACCGCCATCTGTTGAGTACACTGTGATGTGCACTACACTGTACAGATGGCGGTTGTGTTTAAACGTCAAACGTAAGGGAATTGACTATACGCGCCACACGTGACGATACTACCAACTATGAAACATTTAAATTGACCGTTAAATGCGTGTTCGATGAACAAATTGCGATGTCTGTTTGTGTGTGATACAAGAATCATTTTTAAAGGGTAAGTATAGAAAAGAATATTCTCTAAACCGATTTATTTGTTTAAAACAACTTACATTTCAATCAACAATAACAATTTGTTTCAAATTAAACTATCAATTATCAGTTTCCACATCGGTTTGGTTACTTGTTTGAGTCGAAGCAAACTTGTTCAGCTCCAATTCAAGCATTTGTGTTATGATCTTCAGGCTTTCCTGCTTCACTTGTTATAGAGCTTTTTGTGTCTCGTTGCGCTCTTCTTTTGCTTCAACGTATCTTCGGAAAAGTTCAAGTTTTTCCTTCTTCCCGTTAGATCGCTTGCTCGTTTTTGTTCCACTTCCAACTTTCATCCCGAGTTCATCACTTTGTTCTTCCGCTTCCATCGGTTCACAATCAAAACATTCATCAATGTATCCAAAAATTTAAAACCAAAAATTTAAAAAAGATTGGCCAAAAGTGGTCAAAATGGGGGGAAGTACCACTGTGCAAAAGCTAATGGGTCATGTTCGAGGAAAAGTTAGGAGTCTTGGCTATGACTAAATCTTTTGATTAAACGAGAGTAAAATATCATATAAAACACAAATACAAATATGATTTGCCAAATAAAATGATTTAAACTTAAAAAACATGACTTTTTTGTTATTTTGAAAGTGTGCCTATACTTTCTGAAACAGTCGATTAATGCTGAAGGTGAGATATTAGGCCTGTTAAATGACCAGCTCGCGATGAGTTGCAACTTTTTTTTGTCTATTTTCGGCATTCGTTCAGGGATTTATGCCAAAAAGAGTTAGCATGATACTCCGAGTTAGTTTGAGTTAGTCATTTAACAGATCCATTGTTTTATGTGTACTTGTGCTACAGCGTATAGACGATTAAACGACCTAATTCAATCTCATACAAAAAAAAACTGTAAACAATACACATAACTGACACTTTCTGAGGGCCAGGCGATGGCTAGATAGGGCGTACCAAAAGAGTGAAAGAGGTAGACAAAACGTGCTGACGTCAAGGTGCAAGCGTTTATTGAGGTCACAAGCTGACCTCGGTGCGAGCGTTGCTACACCTGCAACTAAATGAATGAAAAATGGTTGTTTTTTGGAAAGAGTTTTTTTTGACTCAAGCTTCTATCAGAACATTCTTCTCACCCGAGAAATACACAGTTTGTGTTTTAGTTATCAGGATAATTTTCATGTTTGGATAAAATTTATGTTTGGTTTCTCCATAGAAACATTTCTTGCATTCAAAAAACCTCCACATTCCAAATTTGGTTCCATTTGCTTGATAAGTTCCCGAGTAATGCAGAAATTTGTGTTTCATTTGTATGGAAGCCCCTCCTCCTCCCTTCCAGAAGGCGAAGGAGTCCAAACCACCTTAGAAACATTTATCTTCTTCAGAAACCTCCACATGCCAAATTTGGTTCCATTTGCTTTTTTAATTCTCGAGTTATGCAGAAATTTGTGTTCCATTTGTTTAAGAGCCCCCTCCACCTCCCTTCTTATAAGGCGGAAGAGTTGATTAGTTCTCGAGCTTTGCAAGGATTTGCGTTTCATTTGTATGGAATCTCCCCCTTTTTGAAAAAAGAGGAGTCTCAAATCAACATAGAACCATATTTTGTCTTCAAAAACCACCACATGCTAAATTTCGTTCCGTTTGCTTGATTAGTTCCCGAGTTATGCAGAATATTGCGTTTTATTTGTATGGGAGCCCCCCCCCCCCCCTTTAAGGACGGGGTTCTCATACTTCGATAGAAACCTTTCTTGCCTCACACATGCTAAATTTGTTTTCTTTTGCTTGATTAGTTCTCGAGTTATGTAGAAATTAGTGTTTCATTTGTATGGGAGCACCCTTTTCCAGAGAAGGGAGGGGTCTTTTTTTATCATAAGAACCTTTCTCGGCCTCAAAAATCCCCGCATACAAAATTTCACGCCGATCGGTTCGGTATTTTTTGAGTCTATTAGGTTCAGACAGACAGACAGACAGAAATCCACTTTGATATAAATAGATTACGTTCAAGTGCATTAGTGTTTGTTGTAAAGATGTGGTAGTGATCTTCTCCAATGTTTTCCTTAAAAACTAAAAGTCAAGCGTACACGCCGAATGAATGTTGGGTAATATGTGAATTTACATACAAGGTTTTGAACAATACAAATTGATGTGTACATTGTTTGTATGTATTAGAATTTTAAGGAAAACAAAACGGTGCTTGCACTGTACCTGCAAGACGCCAGTGTGCATGCAGTAAACGTCACTAATATTCATAGCACTCACTATTTGATGTAAGATTAATAAAAGCGGCGAAAACATCGACACCTGGGAGGAAGAAACAGATACGAAACATGTGAACGTCAAAACGAGCCGATATTTGGCTGTTACTGCCTGTTAAAGCGAGTCGAGAATCAAACAAGCTTTGAAGAACTTCGGAAAACAATTCAACAAACAAAATCGATTTGGTGCCTTTTTAGCTACGACTGAAAAGATCAATACAAGTTTTATCCTCCAAATCGGTCGCAAAGATGTGATTTCTAACACAGTTTTCGCAACAGATATTGACGGATTCCTTGAACATGATACATCGCGTGGTTGTTGTAAAGTTCCTAAATGCACATTTCCACGAAATTCCACGTGGCGCTAAACGATCAACCACGTCTCACGAAACGTCGAAATGTAATTTTACCATAAGGATGGTGTAAACAGAGGTACACCGCGTGTAATTTTGAGCAAATGCGTAAATTACGCCATTATATTAAATTGATACCAAAGTTACAAAGCTGCCCACTAAAATCTGTATCCACATTAATCCGGACACCTTCAAATCATTGTAACTTTTGAAATATTGCACGTGGGAATGAAAATTTCACTGTGGTATAGCTGATAGTCTGCACTCTGTCCATTTTCTATAAGAACAGATAATTTTTGATTGCCACCTCTCAGGAAGAAAACACATCACTTCAATTTGTCCCATGACATGTTTGTGTGAGTGAAACCTATCCCATGCATGGTAATATGCGTGTGTGTGTGTGTGTGTGTACGCACCAAGCAGTAACTACTATTTTTGCGATTTACCGTGTCCATTTTGTGTAAGACCATTGGCAGATTCGCGTGTTTTCATTTTGCTGCATCAAAATGCCCAAGGGATCCCAAGTAACAATTCAAATGCAAATTGGTTTTATTCATGTTTTTGGTAGTTTTATCAAAGCATTATGGAGTTCATCTGGTTTTATCAGGGCATTTTCCAAGTAAAGGTGGTTTTAATTGATTAACAGTTCTTAAGAGTGATTAAAGAACACTTGAAGAAACCTCCATAAAACTACATCATTTATAAGTGTAATTCACCTTATAAGTAATTTTATAAGATACTTGAGTCCCCTCTCAAGACATCGTTTTGTAACTTTCATAAAACCTGATAAAAGTTTTGAGAAGGTTTTATGACATTCTTCTTCAAGGTGAATGTATCTTAAAAATGCTGCCATAAATCGCTCTTAGAACCATTTGGTTTCGAATAAGAGCACATACTCTTGAGAAAGAACATTATGCGAAAAATAAACAAACTGGACAATGGACGCCCATAGGTGAAAGAAAATATAAAATAGTGGATCGTTCAAGCGGAAATTCAATAAAAACCTATCCAATATATTGAATACTCCTTCATCTCAGCCACCAACGACCTTTTTTTCCATCGCTAGATTCCATTGGAATCGCAGCCTACTGAGACTAACTTATCAGAAGGGTCTATGCGTTATGCGTGCTATTTTTTTGTAACGAATCAAATTAAATGGTGCAATGTGTCCGAGAATCATAACTCATGATTATTGATTTTATGCCAGTTGTGCAAGTTAAACCTAACGTCCCAGGCAGTGGATTATCGCCATGCGTAATCGTATGTCCACCACCGTTAGGTGGAGGAGGTGGTGCGTTGGAATTGCTCAGTGATCTACTACACAGCGCACTTCATCCGACGTTAGGTTTATAAACCTATAGCTATAGCATATAGATCAAGAGGAAAAATCATTTTTCACTCAACTGATGTTTCCGCCTTCCAGGCAATATTTATTGTTATTCTTCCCAAAACCATTGTTAGAATATTCAAGTTAAATTTTCTTTTTGTTTTTGTTTTTTTTTATCGATTAACGCTGGTGATTAAAAATATTAAATTATAACCCTAGCAGCACAAAAGTTTCCATTCAGTTGAGATAACATAAATATGACTTGCTAAGCTATAATCAAGTTACTACAACTAATTATGATCGTTGTGTCCTACTTGGGAAGCTGTTATTATGACTTAGAACAACAATTATGCATAGGCACTTTTGATTTGCACCGTCACGTTTTCTTTGTTTATGATGTGCCTTTTTCACGCTGTTTTTATGGCTATCTTACGAGAGACTTGTTTACCTTGAGCAATTCAAACAAGTTTTATTCAAGCGTAACTCATCTTTTCCAAGAGTAGAACAAATAAAGATGAACTTATCGCACTCCTCAAAAAATCTTGTTAGTCTTGTGTAAGAAATATAGGTTTTAATTGTGTTTTTGGTAGTTTTAGATAAAACCATTGTAAAAATGGCGAGCGTGGCTATTCTGGATTCCCTCGGAACGGTAGCCATTTTCATAAGTATGCAACAAAACTCTAATTTTTCCAATGGTACGAACAAACAATGCTGTTTAAAATTCATTTTGAAACATAAAATGGATTGTAGACACAATTTATTCAAGATCTAACAATTTATCAGCCTTGTCACCTAATTGTTGAATTTTCAACTTTTATTTTTATTTGTTAAATAAGTCAATGTTCTAGCAATAATTCAGTAGCGCGTTAAAATTTTCGAACTTTTATGTTATAACTTGTGGCAATTAAAATTTTGGAATTTTTTCGAGGCCTCTATGCTCAACAACAAACGAGTTCAGAGAGAAATAAGAGTGTGTATGCGTTAGCTCTTTCTCTCCTCTTTCTGCTAGTATTTTCTGTTTTGTTTATGCTTGCTCAGTTTTGCTCAAAATGCCGTCGAAACAAGAAGTATTTTGCGAGCGCGTTGTACAGTTCTACGAACTGCACAGAAATCTCGGCAAAACGTATACGGTACAACATTTTAAAAGCGAAAATGTTGCGACTTCGACTGTTTACCATATCCTAAGATCCCCAACAAATGCTCGCAAGCAAGGTAGTGGAAGACCAGCCAAAATTATGGACGCAAAAGGACTTCGTTCTCTTTCTCGTGCCTTCAGCAACAAGGATTCACTGAGCCAACGGGATGCCGCAAAAAAGTTCAACTGTTCTCACCAGTACATCTGCAAAACCTTGAAAAGAGTCGGAATAAAGTGCCGAAAGAAGACACGAGCCCCGGAATATACTGATGCACAGATTTCAACGCTGAAATCCCAATGCCGTTGGTTGATTAAAAATTATTCCGGAAAAAGTTTTGTTTTGGACGACGAAAGCTACTTCCCTCTTCCGAAGACGAAGATTCCCGGAAACGATCGATACTATTCAACGGATAGTTCTACTACACCTCCGAACATAAAATATAAGTTTAAACATAAGTTTGAACAGAAAGTGGTGCTGTACATTACCATTTCCGAGAAAGGCATTTCTAAGCCATGGTTCAAGCCCTCTGGTTTGGCAATCAATCAAGATGTGTACCAGAACGAATGTTTGAAGAAAATTTTGATCCCGTTTCTACAAAAATATCATGCTGATGGACAATACGTGTTTTGGCCGGATATAGCGTCATCGCATTACGCCATAAAAACACAATCGTTCCTGAATACCCATTCGATCCCATTTGTATCCAAAAACCACAACCCGACAAATCTGCCTCAGTGTCGCCCAATCGAAGATTTCTTTGGGGTTTTGAGTTCCTTGGTGTACAAAAATAACTGGAGAGCCACGAATTGCAAACAGTTGATTGGAAGAATCAAGAGATGCATTCGCAAAGTTGACATGGAGGCCGTACAACGCTCCTGTTCCCACATCAAACGGAAGCTTCGCCGAACATCCGATTACGGACCGTTTTCAAATGTTTACTAATTTTTTTCCATCAATGGACAATGTATCTTTTATTTGAATAAATCAGATCTTCTTCAACTATGTTTGTCTTTTTTTGACAGCTTGAGAAAGAAATTCCAAAATTTTAGTTGCCACCCGTTAAAACACCAATAAACTGAATGTCGTATGAAGAATTCATCAATGGCAGGCAAAACACAGATGCATTCATGGTCGATTTAACAATTTATTTACATACGTATCCACTTTGGAAGAGAATTATAGTAGCTTCCACTCAACCATAAACAAAAAAAATCGCCATTCAGCAGAACGAATCGAAAAATGGAATCTTCGAAGCATATTTGTGACGGACTGGAAGTGTTCTTAAAGAGGAAAATCATAAGACTATTATAACTTGTGGTAGCTTTATCATAGTTTTAAGTATGTCTTGAATGTCATTACAAGTATGTACCGATAAAACTATCAAGTTTTAAGCGAACCTTGGGAAATAGTCTTGAGAACCTCCTGTAGTATGGGCCTTTTGGAACTTAAGAGGGTTTTATGGCTGTGTTATCGATGTTATGTAGAATATCTAGTTTTATGCGTGGTTTTATCAAATGAGTCTTGAAAACTTCTTCAAGTGTACCTTAAAATTGAATTTGTTACTTGGGATAAGTGCTCACGGAGAAGGAGAAGGGAATAATCGAGGCATTACACCAAGAAAAAGTGTCAATAAGGGAAATCGGACGGCAGATTTGCCGGTCCCATCATGTTGTGCGCAATTATCTCGCTAATCCTGAAGGATACGGGGAAAACAAAAGAGCCCCACGGAAATCAAAGTAGGCGCCGATTATTGTAGACGTTTTTCGTTTCCTGTTACATTTTCCGAAAACCAAATTCGTATGGTTACCAACACAACCTGGCAAAGTAGGGCTAGATTGATTGACAGATACGCAATCAATGTCCCAATAATACTCAAAACGACGCACGTTCCATCCCATCTCCTTTGATTTGCCCCCATTCGATGCTGACTGTCACGAACTCGTCATCCGTCCACCACTCAGCTCGGACCAAATCGGTCGAAAATGGAGACGAAGAAGCGTATAAAAGCAATTTACACACAGAAAAGAATCATAAAATAATCGATAACGCGCAACGAAAACCCTTCCCCCAGATACAGAGGATCAACGCTCGCTCGGTGGGTGCTTCTGAACAGGGAGGCTTGCCCGAACGCACTCCCCAATCGCTTTATTATCACTTCACTTTGGCAATTTTATAACTCACCGTGTTTAATCTCCTAGGAAAGGCCGTAAATTTTTAACAACTCTGGCGTCGCCGGTTTGGTCGTCGTTCTCATCAGCGATTGGTTTGTTGTTTGTATTTCTGTTTGGTGTTCAATGTTAATCAGTTCTCGGAATTGGGAGAAAATCAGTCCTACCGAAGCATTGAAGGTCGTTAAAAGTGGGATTCCGAAGCAAGGTTGTACTTCGGGGCAGCGACAAATTGATTCGCAGAAAATTCTTCCGGGCATTGTCCATTCCAAGTGGACCACCGGAGAAAGTGTTTAGTCTGTTGCGATTTGCTATCTCCAGACATGGACGGCAAGAAACATTCAATTAATAGCATTTGCAATTAATTGCTACACTTTGCTGGTATTAATCGGTAAAAATTAATCTGTCATCTTGTGCCGAGGAACGTAGATACGTGTGCCGACTGCGATGTCTTAATTGAAGCTAATTACACCACTCGCATGCCGTTCATTCCACAACGTGGCCAAAGCGCAACACATATTCGTAAATTACATCTGTTTCGTTGCAATGCGATGTCAGGAGGTCCGTCAAAACCAGACGACGACGACGACGATGGGGGGCTGGTGTCTGTTCGAAGTATTCGCGTGCAGCAAACCCAGCAAGGCTCACGTGTGCTAATGCGTTCCAGACGCCATTTCTACAAGTCATCCCGATGCTCTTCAGGCTCAAGAGGTGCTCTGGGAGCTAGTGACTAGTATCGGAAGACTGACTGCGTGAAGCCGACTGCGTGAATCAAACTGTCATAATTCGATTTAGCTCAGCTGCTACCAGTCTCTAAGCTTGCTTCTGTTGATTTTACGATGGAGTCCGAAAAGGAGTCGATATTATTGAGAAGTGCCTTGAGGATCACTTTTGAAATTTCGGGAATAGTACTGGTTTGGTCGAAATAATCCGAAAATTCAACCTCAAAGAAAAACACGGTATGGAGCTGATCCTCTTAACAGCATGTTTTGATCAAACATTACCGGTTAAACTAGAAGCTGTGTTTACAAAACCACTAATTTGGAAATTGATTTCGGTCACATGTAGACTAAAGGAAATGTTAACAGAACATTTTCATATCGCTCTAACTGTTTTTTCTCTTTTTTTTTATTATTTTTAAACTTCACCTGACTAGCCGTTTAAAAAACCTTGAAAATTGAACATTGATGCGGGGACAACCTGTGAGTGTGGCACAAAAACCTTATACACTGATAGGCAAAATAAAGTGAACACCTCATTGTTTTTTCAATTTCTCTCATTTACATTTCAAATTAAAGTAAACAAGTTTCACTTAAAGAAAAAAAAAAACAATTTGTGTTGAAAAAAAAAGTGGCAAAATAAAGTGCCCACTTCATTTACGCTACAGAAAACATAAATTAAAGTAAAATAAAAGCATTTCAATAATTGATGTGTTCTCTTTTGGCCTTCAGGACCTCCTGCAGGCGCTTCGACATGCTCTCGACCAGGTTCTTTAGGTGCTGTGGATCTAGCTCTTCCCAGGCGCGCTCCAGGGCTTCAAAATAGTTATTTTTATTGGTATCACCAGTTTTGTCAACCCTGGCATCGAGAATCGCCCACAAGTTCTCGATGGGATTGAGGTCCGGGCTTTGTGGAGGCCATTCCAGCGGTTTGATCCGACAAGACCGGAAGAAAGACTTGGTCTTCTTGGCAGTATGCTTCATGTCGTTGTCATGCTGGAATACGAACTTCTCTTCAAGGCCCGTCTGGATCAGCAAAACCTCCAGATTTTCTCGCAGGATGTTGATGTAAGAATCTGCCGTCATTATCCCGTCGATTTTCACAATGCTTCCCATTGCACCCCACGAAAAACCCCCCCAGACCATCACATTTCCTCCGCCATGCTTCATCGTGCCTTGGATGTGGCGCTCCTGAAGCTCCTCTCCCGATCTGCACCAAACATGAACCCGCCGCTTTCGGTTAAACAGCTCGAATTTTGATTCGTCCGTCCAGAGAACCGTTTTCCAGAACTCTAGAGGCTTATCAGCATGCTCTTTAGCAAACCTGAGCCGTTTGGCTTTGTTTGCCTTGCTGATAAATGGGCGCTTCCGGGCAAGTTTGCTATTCAACCCCTGTGCTACGAGACGGCGACGAACAGTTCGACCGGAAACTGATAACTGAAGGGTTTCCTGGATCTCGCGGACAGTTACCTTCGGGTTCTTCTTGACTTAGCGCATGATCTTGGTGTCCGTTCTAGCATCCGTTTTCCGCCTCCTGCCTCTGCCAGGGCGATCCACCACTGATCCAAACGTTTTAAGCTTCAGAAGATTTTTTCCAAAAGCTGCCTTACTGATACTGTACTTCTTAGCGACAGCCCGGTGCGATTCACCGTTTTGCACAACACGAAAGACCAATTTTCGGATACACAAGGGAATTGCTTTCGAAAGCACTGCGTTCTCCCTTTTTTTTTTTCAATTGAATCAAATGCTATCACGTATACAAATGCACCAGGTTGAGCCGTTTGCTTCAAAACATGTCAAAATATCAAAACATAAACAATCGAGGGGTCTTCCAATGGAAACTTATCGAAAACATATCGATTTTTGAAGTGGGGGGTGATTTTTTTTCAACACAAATTGATTTTATTTTTCTTTAGGTAAAACTCCTTTTTTTAGTATTCCATAAGTGAAACTTAAAAAGAATATAAAAAAATAAGAAAAAAACTACACTGTATTTACTTTAATTTGAACCAAATAAATGAGAGAAATTGAAAAAACGAAGAGGTGGGCACTTTATTTTGCCTATCAGTGTATCTTTTTTATGACATAAACATGGAGCAAACAAAACTACGGTAAAGCATACATACTACTAAATAAATGAACAACATAAAAATTCAAATTCGTGGTCTACACACTACCAAAATGACATGTAAATTTCTGTCCCCTGAGACCGACACATGCAAGCGTCCTTTAGCACATAAGAATGAGTTCAAAGAGATGAGAAAATAAATTCAATCAAACGCATATTTCGTCGAATTGCGTATGTGTCAGTTACAATCGACATAACTTTACACGAAATCTTTCTTTACGTTCCCCGACATTTTATAAACATGAATTACGTCTCGTGTAAAATTCATAATTTCTTAGTGTAGTATTAAAAATTGTTATCCTTAGCACTAAGGGTAGTGTCTCGTCATGTTCTTGTCGAACTGTTTCGAAAGTTTCCAAAAGTCTACGCTTAAATGTTTCAACAGATGAGTTGAAGTCAAACAGTAAGTTTACCTGGTTGAGGGTAGTTGATATAAAGCGGATGGGATCGTGCTGACCATACAGAGCATTGCGAGATTCAAGCATCAAAAAATAACGTTGGCGAAGTGTTTGTTCCGGAGCGTATGTATTCAGCGGCTCAAGAATCCTTGGCTAATCCGTATCTCCCAAAAGAGTCTTAGCTACAAAAACAGCTTGCGCAGTATTTCTCCTTTTTTCAAGGTTTCTATCTCTTGCAATCTGCATCGGTCCTCGTAGTGCGGTAAATTGAGCGTATTTTGCCATGGGAGATCCCGCAAAGCATACCTGATGAGTTTTCGTTGGATTGATTCAATCCTAGCAATCCAGTTCGATTGATGCGGACACCAAACCAAAGCATTGGATTAGCGTATCGACCACACGAGAGCACAATAAAGGGATCGAAGGCATAGGGGGTCACGGAATTCATTTACTGTTTTGAAGATGAATCCCAGCTGTCGATTTGATCTGGAGATATTATCGTCATTGGTCGGAAGGTAAGAGGATCGGAAGGTAAGAGCTGGGTCAAGGATAACTCCCAATTCGATGATATAATCAATAACAATAGGCTCATGTTTCCTGTGGAACGATATGCCGTTGCATATGTGAATGCTTTGTGTAAGCTTCCTTTAGAACACCAATCAGCACAACAATCCACATACTGTTTTAGTGTAAGTCAACCTTGAACGTTTGTAACAACCATATAAATGTTTACGTCTTTTGACGACCACCTATGGCCTCAATAACTGCTCGGCATCGTCTTGGCGTCGACTCAACAAGTTCAACAGTTGTTTCCGGGGTGATTTTGTCCCATTCAAATGAGATTACCTGCCGCAATTGCTGGATGCTTGTTGGTTTTTGCTCTTGGACCTTAATTTTCAAAATTTATCAGAGATACGCGATCGGAGGTCGGGATACTGAGCAGACTCTGGCGGTTTTTGCTTAAAAATGTCAAAATAAACATCCTTTCATGTCGTTCGTCAAATTTTCCACCTTATCGACGGTTAGAGGGCTAATTTTATGCTATAAATACGCATGTGAGACCAAGAATTCGTCCAGTAGTGAAAGTATCATACATTCTAGTCAGCTTTTCACTGCCACGCCATAGAACGTTTATATAAAGGCACTAACATCAGGTGTGATACTGGCCGCAATTCACTCTTACTTTCAATCTTAGGGAAAGTGTACTTTTAACTTTTCATTTTCGTGGCAACTTATGTTGTTGATTATCCATTTGTTTTATGTAATGAATAACCGAAATAAGTCAATGTACTTTGCAACATCTTCTAAAAGGGTGAATATTTTGATCGGGGTAGTTATCTGATTTTTTTAAGTGAATCACATAGTCACAGAAAAGTGTTACTTAAGACAGGCGATCACAGGAAGGAATATTAGAAATAGGACGCGGAGGGCCCGCTTGGGAAACATCATTTGAAGCGGTAGAATAAACCTTTCCATGTGGTTTGTGTCAGTACCAGTGTTTGGTGAGGCATATACAATATCCTAGGGTTACTGTTTTTTAGTTCAAAGTGTTCAAATCAACCAATCAGCTAATTTAAAGTATGTGAGTGGTTGAATGCGAGGCGATGAGATTGTATCCTTCATATCACACGATAAATAAATAGTAAGTATTTAAGTTTTTTTTATGGTTAGTTTAAAATGACTCAAACTATTTGGTCAAAGAAACAAAAAACCGGTATGAGATTATCACCAATAATCTCACTAAAATCTTTTTCTTCTAATTTTTATGTTACTCACTCTCTGCATCCGTTTTGCCACCATCATGGCCACGAGCGGTTATGAAAATCAATTACCTGCTGGAATTCAGGCCCCGCACGTAGATTAGGTATCACCGAGAGGCAACGGATGTTCATTCCGGGTTTCAAGAGTTGAATGCTGCCCAAGTCAAACTCTACAAATCAGGAAGTATCATGGAAACCGTAAGCCGTATGGAATGGGAAAGAAGATGGTATATATGTTTAAATCAAACTGTACAGCCTGGATAAACGGATAACTAAGGTTACTGACTGACCCTTATAACGCATTTAAAAAATGGAAGCTGATTACATACTAATTAAAACCGTTTAGGAGTATTAAGGAGTGTATCGAATATAAGCTATCCACATACATTTGTGTTGTACGCATGTATATGTTATGGTTTTTTATGCTCTGAACACTGCATGCTGTGCGTTTGACTGTCAGCTTTCTTTTGTTTACTTGTTTGTGCGGTTCAAATTCTGAGTTTTCAAAATGTCGCGTATTGAAAAGGAAGTGAAAATTAAGGTTCTGGACACATGGCTTAGTGAGAAGGGTATTACTATGCGAAAATTGGCGAAGCGGTTTGGAATTCATCATGCGATTGTTAAAACCATCATTAATAAGTTTGGGGAACACTATTCTTTGGATGAGCTACCAGGAAGAGGCAGAAAACCCGGTTCTTCCAACCCGAAACTGGAGCAGAAAGTGGTATCTCTAATCATGAAGAACAAATCAGTGTCAATACGTGATTTGGCCAAAAAAGCAGGAACGAGCGTCAGAATGATCCAGCAAATTTTTTACACTACCGGAACTATAAATGCGGAAATCTATCGATCTGAGTGTCTCCAGAAGAGATTGTTGCCTTTATATAAGAAGCATAGTACACCTCCACTGTTTTGGCCGGATTTAGCGTTGGCTCACTATGACAAAACCACTCTCAATTGGCTTGCGGAAAAGGGTATAGATTTCGTTGAGAAAAATATCAATCCACCAAATTGCCCTCAGCTTCGACCCATCGAACGTTACTGGGCAATCGTGAAGAGGGTCTTCAAGAAGACTGGTAAGGCAGCTGGGAACATGCAGGAGTTCAAAAAAATTTGGGCTCAAGCGTCCAAAAAATGCGATGCAACACTTGTCCGGAACTTGATGAAGAGCATTCGATCCAAAGTTCAAAAATTCGTGAAGGAATAACTTAAATTTCATCCGGTCTTCATTATGTTCAAATTCAACCTCGTAAAATAAAGGATCAATTTTTTGTATGAATAAAATATCGGTTTTCAACATAATTTGAAAGAAAGTTTGTGGATAGCTTATTTTCGATACACTCCTTATAAGAAGATACCGCAGTGCTGTAAGTATCCAACATACGCACACCATTGCAGTTGAAGTGAAGGATGTCTAGAAGTATCATTCGCTGCATGAATAATAAATATTATGCATATTTTTGTTACAATATTTCTTGGGGTTGATTTCAGCACTACTAGTTGTCAACATAAACTTCATCAAAGACCTGATGTCGTCGTTATTGTTAGGTAGTTTACATATCTTTTTGAAATAAAGTTACTACTGCATACGGCCTGGAGATGACTTCAATCCTGGGGGTTTCATTTTTAGGTATTAAATGGAGCTTCCATTTAACGACTGCATATCAAAACATCATCGCGGGAAAATTGAAACTAAATACTTCAACTAGTACTCAAGCGGCCAACATAGGTTAGTACCTCTAAGGTATTGGTCGTTGTAGAGGTGACGTTGGGAAAGGGTCAAGTCTTGACAACCAAGCTGTCACCCAGCTCCAGCTAGATACCCTCACAAAAAAAAACCATTTCTTAACTGTAGGCCGCAAACAATCCTAACCAAATTTTCACCATCTTTTTTGTGATCCCACTATTTTAATTGCATGCTGTTTATCAACAAATGTTTTTGAAAAGTTTCGCCATTTCAGAGTTACAGTCATTAAACATACGTGAACTAGAGTTGACGATTGATGCGCATAGCAGAAGAGTTTTAATCGATGGAGAAAAAGTGTGTGTGTGTGTGTGGGGGGGGGGGGGGAAGGGGGGGGGTTGTTGTGTGTGTGTGTCGTTTCTTTTTTTTAACTTTGTGGTAAAGCCCGACTCCAACTACCGAGTTCGCCCATCGTGTGCCAGAGTGAGGGACTCTGAACAGAGAAGATGACTCTGAACCCTACTCCTCTGAACTCCACCAAGAGTCTGACTTTGCCTGTATCCCCCGGGTTCCACTGGAAGTGACTACTTCCACGTCGCGCTAGTTCGCTGATCTCATCACCATAAAACTTCTGCTGCTGCGCCCTCCGGTTGTAGATGTACTACTCTTCTTGTTGACCAGTTGGATGCCGAGGTCGGTCCAGCGATTCCGGTTGGAGGGTGACTTTCGGTTCACTGGCGCCCCGACAACCCTGAAGTGGCGGTTTGTCACAATCGGTGCTACTCGGCATACTCCCCGACGGTGGAGATAGCCTACTCCGGCGAAGGTTTCCCCGACGAAAGAATATCTCCCAAAACCGCTAACGAACCCGATATGCTTGCTTCAATGTTTTCTGGTAGTGTCGAGGTCGGTCCCGCGATTCCGGTTGGAGGATTGCTTCTGGTTCCCTGGAGACCCGACGACTCATGCCGGTGACTCGCTACGGACTACTCAGAATAGTCTCCAACAGTGGACCTAGCCTACTCCAACGGAGAATTTCCCGACGACGAAACTTTTCTCGAAACCGTTTTCTAGATGCTGGTACGTGGCGCTCGGTCTAGTCCCCGGCGGTGGACCTAGCCTACTCCAGTCGCACCCGATGGAGCACTTTTTCTTCTCTCATACACATGCTGGCGAGTATCTAGGTCGGTCATCGACTCAAAACCTGTACTGCTACCTCACTTGTCGCTGCTCCTCTCGCCAACTTCGTTGCAATGCAGAGCATAACCTCAACGACTGTTCTGTTCACCGCGTCCCATTTTTCTTC